>JANJGN010002707.1:0-61576 GCA_026770705.1 Isurus oxyrinchus
ACATTGAAAAACACCAACAAATTCAACAACAACCTCAACATTGAAAAACACCAACAAATTCAACAACAACCTCAGCATTGCAAAACAACAACAACCTCAACATTGAAAAACACCAACAAATTCAACAACAAACTCAACATTGAAAAACAACAACAACCTCAACATTGAAAAACACCAACAAATTCAACAAAAACTTCAACATTGAAAATCACCAACAAATTCAACAACAACCTCGAAATTGAAAAACACCAACAAATTCAACAACAACTTCAACATTGAAAAACACCAACAAATTCAACAACAACCTCGACATTGAAAAACACCATCAAATTCAACAACAACCTCAACATTGAAAAACACCAACAACCCCAAAATTGAAAAAACACCAACAAATTCAACAACAACCTAAACATTTAAAAACAACAACAACCTCAACATTGAGAAACACCAACAAATTCAACAACAACCTCAACATTGAAAAACACCAACAAATTCAACAACAACCTCAACTTTGAAAAACAGCAAGAAACTCAACAGCCTCAACATTGAAAAACACCAACAAATTCAACAAGAACCTCAACATTGCAAAACACCAACAAATTCAACAACTACCTCAGCATTGAAAAACAACAACAACCTCAACATTGAAAAACACCAACAAATTCAACAACAACCTCAAAATTGAAAAACAACAACAACCTCAACTTTGAAAAAAACCTACAAATTCAACAACAACTTCAACATTGAAAAAAAAACCAACAAATTCACCAACAACCTCGAAATTGAAAAACACCAACAAATTCAACAACAACCTCAACATTGAAAAACAACAACAACCTCAACATTGAAAAACACCAACAAATTCAACAATAATCTCAACATTGAAAAACACCAACAAATTCAACAACAACCTCAGCATTGAAAAACAACAACAACCTCAACATTGAAAAACACCAACAAATTCAACAACAACCTCAACATTGAAAAACAACAACAGCCTCAACATTGAAAAGCACCAACAAATTCAACAAGAACTTCAACATTGAAAAACACCAACAAATTCAACAACAACCTCGAAATTGAAAAACACCAACAAATTCAACAACAACGTCAACATTGAAAAAGAACAACAACCTCAACATTGAAAAACACCAACAATTTCAACAACAACCTTAACATTGAAAAACAACAACAACCTCAACATTGAAAAACACCAACAAATTCAACAACAACCTCAACATTGAAAAACAACAACATCCTCAACATTGAAAAACACCAACAAATTCAACAACAACCTCAACATTGAAAAACACCAACAAATTCAACATCTACCTCAGCATTGAAAAACAACAACAACCTCAACATTGAAAAACACCAACAAATTCAACAACAACCTCAACATTGAAAAACAACAACAACCTCAACATTGAAAAACACCAACAAATTCAACAAGAACTTCAACATTGAAAAACACCAACAAATTCACCATCAACCTCGAAATTGAAAAACACCAACAAATTCAACAACAACCTCAACATTGAAAAACAACAACAACCTAAACATTGAAAAACACCAACAAATTCAACAACAACCTCAACATTGAAAAACAACAACCTCAACATTGAAAAACACCAACAAATTCAACAACAACCTCAACATTTAAAAACAGCAACAAATTCAAATACAACCTCAACATTGAAAAACAACAACAATCTCAACATTGAAAAACACCAACAAATTCAACAACAACCGCAACATTGAAAAACAGCAACAACCTCAACATTGAAAAACACCAACAAATTCAACAACAACTTCAACATTGAAAAACACCAACAAATTCAGCAACAACCTCGACATTGAAAAACAACTTCAAATTCAACAACAACCTCAACATTGAAAAACAACAACAACCTCAACATTGAAAAACACCAACAA
Organism: Isurus oxyrinchus; assembly: GCA_026770705.1. NCBI lineage: Eukaryota > Metazoa > Chordata > Chondrichthyes > Lamniformes > Lamnidae > Isurus > Isurus oxyrinchus. Next base: position 1,936 of record JANJGN010002707.1, read on the forward strand.
ATTCAACAAAAACCTCAACATTGAAAACACCAACAAATTCAACAACAACCTCAACATTTAAAAACGCCAACAAATTCAACAACAACCTCTACATTGAAAAACAACAACCTCAACATTGAAAAACACCAACAAATTCAACAAAAAATTCAACATTGAAAAACACCAACAAATTCAACAACAACCTCAACTTTGAAAAACAACAACTACCTCATCATGGAAATACACCAACAAATTCAACAACAACATCAACATTGAAAAACAACAACATCCTCAAAATTGAAAAACACCAACAAATTCAACAACAACCCCAACATTTAAAAACAACAACAACCTCAACATTGAAAAACACCAACAAATTCAACAACAACCTCAACATTGAAAAACACCAACAAATTCAACAACAACCTCAACATTGAAAAACACCAACAAACTCAACAACAACCTCAACATTGAAAAACAACAACAACCTCAACTTTGAAAAACACCAACAAATTCAACAACAACCTCAACATTGAAAAACACCAACAAATTCAACAACAAACCTCAACATTGAAAAACAACAACCTCAACATTGAAAAACACCAACAAATTCAACAACAACCTCAACATTGAAAAACAACAACAACCTCAACATTGAAAAACACCAACAAATTCAACAACAACCTCAACATTGAAAAACAACAACAAATTCAACATTGAAAAACACCAAGAAATTCAACAACAACCCCAACATTGTAAAACAACAACAACCTCTACATTGAAAAACACCAACAAATTCAACAACAAAATCAACATTGAAAAACACCAACAAATTCAACAACAACCTCAACATTGAAAAACAACAACAACCTCAACATTGAAAAACACCAACAAATTCAACAACAACCGCAACATTGAAAAACAACAACAACCTCAACATTGAAAAACACCAACAAATTCAACAACAACCTCAACATTGAAAAACACCAACAAATTCAACAACAACCTCAGCATTGGAAAACAACAACAACCTCAACATTGAAAAACACCAACAAATTCAACAACAACCTCAACATTGAAAAACAACAACAACCTCAACATTGAGAAACACCAACAAATTCAACAACAACCTCAACATTGAAAAACACCAACAAATTCAACAACAACCTCAACATTGAAAAACAGCAAGAAACTCAACAGCCTCAACATTGAAAAACACCAACAAATTCAACAACAACCTCAACATTGAAAAACACCAACAAATTCAACAACTACCTCAGCATTGAAAAACAACAACAACCTCAACATTGAAAAACACCAACAAATTCAACAACAACCTCAACATTGAAAAACAACAACAACCTCAACATTGAAAAACACCAACAAATTCAACAACAACTTCAACATTGAAAAACACCAACAAATTCACCAACAACCTCGACATTGAAAAACACCAACCAATTCGACAACAACCTCAACATTGAAAAACAACAACAACCTCAACATTGAAAAACACCAACAAATTCAACAACAATCTCAACATTGAAAAACACCAACAAATTCAACAACAACCTCAACATTGAAAAACAACAACAACCTCAACATTGAAAAACACCAACAAATTCAACAACAACCTCAACATTTAAAGCAGCAACAAATTCAAAAACAACCTCAACATTGAAAAACAACAACAATCTCAACATTGAAAAAACACCAACAAATTCAACACCAACTTCAACATTGAAAAACACCAACAAATTCAGCATCAACCTCGACATTGAAAAACACCATCAAATTCAACAACAATCTCAACATTGAAAAACAACAACAACCTCAACATTGAAAAACACCAACAAATTCAACAAAAACCTCAACATTGAAAACACCAACAAATTCAACAACAACCTCAACATTTAAAAAGGCCAACAAATTCAACAACAACCTCAACATTGAAAAACAACAACCTCAACATTGAAAAAACACCAACAAATTCAACAAAAAATTCAACATTGAAAAACACCAACAAATTCAACAACAACCCCGACATTGAAAAACACCAACAAATTCAACAACAACCTCAACTTTGAAAAACAACAACAACCTCATCATGGAAAAACACCAACAAATTCAACAACAACCTCAACATTGAAAAACAACAACATCCTCAAAATTGAAAAACACCAACAAATTCAACAACAACCCCAACATTTAAAAACAACAACATCCTCAACATTGAAAAACACCTACAAATTCAACAACAACCTCAACATTGAAAAACACCAACAAATTCAACAACAACCTCAACATTGAAAAACACCAACAAACTCAACAACAACCTCAACATTGAAAAACAACAACAACCTCAACATTGAAAAACACCAACAAATTCAACAACAACCTCAACATTGAAAAACACCAACAAATTCAACAACAACCTCAACATTGAAAAACAACAACAACCTCAATATTGAAAAACACCAACAAATTCAACAACAACCTCAACACTGAAACACAACAACCTCAACATTGAAAAACACCAACAAATTCAACAACAACCTCAACATTTATAGCAGCAACAAATTCAAAAACAACCTCAACATTGAAAAACAACAACAATCTCAACATTGAAAAACACCAACAAATTCAACACCAACTTCAACAATGAAAAACACCAACAAATTCAGCATCAACCTCGACATTGAAAAACATCATCAAATTCAACAACAACCTCAACATTGAAAAACAACAACAACCTCAACATTGAAAAACACCAACAAATTCAACAAAAACCTCAACATTGAAAACACCAACAAATTCAACAACAACCTCAACATTTAAAAACGCCAACAAATTCAACAACAACCTCAACATTGAAAAACAACAACCTCAACATTGAAAAACACCAACAAATTCAACAAAAAATTCAACATTGAAAAACACCAACAAATTCAACAACAACCCCGACATTGAAAAACACCAACAAATTCAACAACAACCTCAACTTTGAAAAACAACAACAACCTCATCATGGAAAAACACCAACAAATTCAACAACAACCTCAACATTGAAAAACAACAACATCCTCAAAATTGAAAAACACCAACAAATTCAACAACAACGCCAACATTTAAAAACAACAACATCCTCAACATTGAAAAACACCTACAAATTCAACAACAACCTCAACATTGAAAAACACCAACAAATTCAACAACAACCTCAACATTGAAAAACACCAACAAACTCAACAACAACCTCAACATTGAAAAACAACAACAACCTCAACATTGAAAAACACCAACAAATTCAACAACAACCTCAACATTGAAAAACACCAACAAATTCAACAACAACCTCAACATTGAAAAACAACAACAAGCTCAATATTGAAAAACACCAACAAATTCAACAACAACCTCAACACTGAAACACAACAACCTCAACATTGAAAAACACCAACAAATTCAACAAAAAAGTCAACATTGAAAAACACCAACAAATTCACAAAAACCCCGACATTGAAAAACACCTACAAATTCAACAACAACCTCAACTTTGAAAAACAACAACAACGTCATCATGGAAAAACACCAACAAATTCAACAACAACCTCAACATTGGAAAACAACAACAACCTCAACATTGAAAAACACCAACAAATTCAACAACAACCTCAACATTGAAAAACAACAACAAATTCAACAACAACCTCAGCATTGAAATACAACAACAACCTCAACATTGAAAAACACCAACAAATTCAACAACAACCTCAACATTGAAAAACAACAACAACTTCAACATTGAAAAACACCAACAAATTCAACAACAACCTCAGCATTGAAAAACAACAACAACCTCAACATTGAAAAACACCAACAAATTCAACAACAACCTCAACATTGAAAAAAAACATCAACCTCAACATTGAAAAACACCAACAAATTCAACAACAACCTCAACATTAAAAAAGAACAACAACCTCAACATTGAAAAACACCAACAAATTCAACAACAACCTCAACATTGAAAAACAACAACAACCTCAACATTGAAAAACACCAACAAATTCAACAACAACCTCAACATTGAAAAACAACAACAACCTCAACATTGAAAAACACCAACAAATTCAACAACAACCTCAACATTGAAAAACACCAACAAATTCAACAACTACCTCAGCATTGAAAAACAACAACAACCTCAACATTGAAAAACACCAACAAATTCAACAACAACCTCAACATTGAAAAACAACAACAACCTCAACATTGAAAAACACCAACAAATTCAACAAAAAATTGAACATTGAAAAACACCAACAAATTCAACAACAACCCCGACATTGAAAAACACCAACAAATTCAACAACAACCTCAACTTTGAAAAACAACAACAACCTCATCATGGAAAAACACCAACAAATTCAACAATAACCTCAACATTGAAAAACAACAACATCCTCAAAATTGAAAAACACCAACAAATTCAACAACAACCCCAACATTTAAAAACAACAACAACCTCAACATTGAAAAACACCAGCAAATTCAACAACAACCTCAACATTGAAAAACATCAACAAATTCAACAACAACCTCAACATTGAAAAACACCAACAAGCTCAACAACAACCTCAACATTGAAAAACAACAACAACCTCAACATTGAAAAACACCAACAAATTCAACAACAACCTCAACATTGAAAAACACCAACAAATTCAACAACAACCTCAACATTGAAAAACAACAACAACCTCAACATTGAAAAACACCAACAAATTCAACAACAACCTCAACATTGAAAAACAACAACAACCTCAACATTGAAAAACACCAACAAATTCAACAACAACCTCAACATTGAAAAACAACAACAAACTCAACATTGAAAAACACCAACAAATTCAACAACAACCTCAACATTGAAAAACAACAACAACCTCAACATTGAAAGACACCAACAAATTCAACAACAACTTCAACATTGAAAAACACCAATAAATTCAACAACAACCTCAACATTGAAAAACAACAACAACGTCAACATTGAAAAACACCAACAAATTCAACAACAACCTCAACATTGAAAAACAACAACAACCTCAACATTGAAAAACACCAACAAATTCAACAACAACCTCAACATTGAAAAACACCAACAAATTCAACAACAACCTCAGCATTGAAAAACAACAACAACCTCAACATTGAAAAACACCAACAAATTCAACAACAACCTCAACATTGAAAAACAACAACAACCTCAACATTGAAAAACACCAACAAATTCAACAAAAACTTCAACATTGAAAAACACCAACAAATTCAACAACAACCTCGAAATTGAAAAACACCAACAAATTCAACAACAGCTTCAACATTGAAAAACACAAAACAAATTCAGCAAAAACCTCGAAATTGAAAAACACCAACAAATTCAACAACAACCTCAACATTGAAAAACAACAACAACCTCAACATTGAAAAACACCAACAAATTCAACAACAATCACAACATTGAAAAACACCAACAAATTCAACAACAACCTCAGCATTGAAAAACAACAACAACCTCAACATTGAAAAACACCAACAAATTCAACAACAACCTCAACATTGAAAAACAACAACAGCCTCAACATTGAAAAACACCAACAAATTCAACAAGAACTTCAACATTGAAAAACACCAACAAATTCAACAACAACCTCGAAATTGAAAAACACCAACAAATTCAACAACAACGTCAACATTGAAAAAGAACAACAACCTCAACATTGAAAAACACCAACAATTTCAACAACAACCTTAACATTGAAAAACAACAACAACCTCAACATTGAAAAACACCAACAAATTCAACAACAACCTCAACATTGAAAAACAACAACATCCTCAACATTGAAAAACACCAACAAATTCAACAACAACCTCAACATTGAAAAACACCAACAAATTCAACATCTACCTCAGCACTGAAAAACAACAACAACCTCAACATTGAAAAACACCAACAAATTCAACAACAACCTCAACATTGAAAAACAACAACAACCTCAACATTGAAAAACACCAACAAATTCAACAAGAACTTCAACATTGAAAAACACCAACAAATTCACCATCAAACTCGAAATTGAAAAACACCAACAAATTCAACAACAACCTCAACATTGAAAAACAACAACAACCTAAACATTGAAAAACACCAACAAATTCAACAACAACCTCAACATTGAAAAACAACAACCTCAACATTGAAAAACACCAACAAATTCAACAACAACCTCAACATTTAAAAACAGCAACAAATTCAAATACAACCTCAACATTGAAAAACAACAACAATCTCAACATTGAAAAACACCAACAAATTCAACAACAACTTCAACATTGAAAAACACCAACAAATTCAGCAACAACCTCGACATTGAAAAACAACATCAAATTCAACAACAACCTCAACATTGAAAAACAACAACAACCTCAACATTGAAAAACACCAACAAATTCAACAAAAACCTCAACATTGAAAACACCAACAAATTCAACAACAACCTCAACATTTAAAAACGCCAACAAATTCAACAACAACCTCAACATTGAAAAACAACAACCTCAACATTGAAAAACACCAACAAATTCAACAAAAAATTCAACATTGAAAAACACCAACAAATTCAACAACAACCTCAACTTTGATAAACAAGAACAACCTCATCATGGAATAACACCAACAAATTCAACAACAACATCAACATTGAAAAACAACAACATCCTCAAAATTGAAAAACAGCAACAAATTCAACAACAACCCCGACATTGAAAAACACCAACAAATTCAACAACAACCTCAACATTGAAAAACAACAACATCCTCAAAATTGAAAAACACCAACAAATTCAACAACAACCCCAACATTTAAAAACAACAACATCCTCAACATTGAAAAACACCTACAAATTCAACAACAACCTGAACATTGAAAAACACCAACAAATTCAACAACAACCTCAACATTGAAAAACACCAACAAACTCAACAACAACCTCAACATTGAAAAACAACAACAACCTCAACATTGAAAAACACCAACAAATTCAACAACAACCTCAACATTGAAAAACACCAACAAATTCAACAACAACCTCAACATTGAAAAACAACAACAACCTCAATATTGAAAAACACCAACAAATTCAACAACAACCTCAACACTGAAACACAACAACCTCAACATTGAAAAACACCAACAAATTCAACAAAAAAGTCAACATTGAAAAACACCAACAAATTCACAAAAACCCCGACATTGAAAAACACCTACAAATTCAACAATAACCTCAACTTTGAAAAACAACAACAACGTCATCATGGAAAAACACCAACAAATTCAAAAACAACCTCAACATTGGAAAACAACAACAACCTCAACATTGAAAAACACCAACAAATTCAACAACAACCTCAACATTGAAAAACAACAACAAATTCAACAACAACCTCAGCATTGAAATACAACAACAACCTCAACATTGAAAAACACCAACAAATTCAACAACAACCTCAACATTGAAAAACAACAACAACTTCAACATTGAAAAACACCAACAAATTCAACAACAACCTCAGCATTGAAAAACAACAACAACCTCAACATTGAAAAACACCAACAAATTCAACAACAACATCAACATTGAAAAAAAACATCAACCTCAACATTGAAAAACACCAACAAATTGAACAACAACCTCAACATTAAAAAAGAACAACAACCTCAACATTGAAAAACACCAACAAATTCAACAACAACCTCAACATTGAAAAACAACAACAACCTCAACATTGAAAAACACCAACAAATTCAACAACAACCTCAACATTGAAAAACAACAACAACCTCAACATTGAAAAACACCAACAAATTCAACAACAACCTCAACATTGAAAAACACCAACAAATTCAACAACTACCTCAGCATTGAAAAACAACAACAACCTCAACATTGAAAAACACCAACAAATTCAACAACAACCTCAACATTGAAAAACAACAACAACCTCAACATTGAAAAACACCAACAAATTCAACAAAAAATTGAACATTGAAAAACACCAACAAATTCAACAACAACCCCGACATTGAAAAACACCAACAAATTCAACAACAACCTCAACTTTGAAAAACAACAACAACCTCATCATGGAAAAACACCAACAAATTCAACAATAACCTCAACATTGAAAAACAACAACATCCTCAAAATTGAAAAACACCAACAAATTCAACAACAACCCCAACATTTAAAAACAACAACAACCTCAACATTGAAAAACACCAGCAAATTCAACAACAACCTCAACATTGAAAAACACCAACAAATTCAACAACAACCTCAACATTGAAAAACACCAACAAGCTCAACAACAACCTCAACATTGAAAAACAACAACAACCTCAACATTGAAAAACACCAACAAATTCAACAACAACCTCAACATTGAAAAACACCAACAAATTCAACAACAACCTCAACATTGAAAAACAACAACAACCTCAACATTGAAAAACACCAACAAATTCAACAACAACCTCAACATTGAAAAACAACAACAACCTCAACATTGAAAAACACCAACAAATTCAACAACAACCTCAACATTGAAAAACAACAACAAACTCAACATTGAAAAACACCAACAAATTCAACAACAACCTCAACATTGAAAAACAACAACAACCTCAACATTGAAAGACACCAACAAATTCAACAACAACTTCAACATTGAAAAACACCAATAAATTCAACAACAACCTCAACATTGAAAAACAACAACAACGTCAACATTGAAAAACACCAACAAATTCAACAACAACCTCAACATTGAAAAACAACAACAACCTCAACATTGAAAAACACCAACAAATTCAACAACAACCTCAACATTGAAAAACACCAACAAATTCAACAACAACCTCAGCATTGAAAAACAACAACAACCTCAACATTGAAAAACACCAACAAATTCAACAACAACCTCAACACTGAAAAACAACAACAACCTCAACATTGAAAAACACCAACAAATTCAACAAAAACTTCAACATTGAAAAACACCAACAAATTCAACAACAACCTCGAAATTGAAAAACACCAACAAATTCAACAACAGCTTCAACATTGAAAAACACCAACAAATTCACCAACAACCTCGAAATTGAAAAACACCAACAAATTCAACAACAACCTCAACATTGAAAAACAACAACAACCTCAACATTGAAAAACACCAACAAATTCAACAACAATCACAACATTGAAAAACACCAACAAATTCAACAACAACCTCAGCATTGAAAAACAACAACAACCTCAACATTGAAAAACACCAACAAATTCAACAACAACCTCAACATTGAAAAACAACAACAGCCTCAACATTGAAAAACACCAACAAATTCAACAAGAACTTCAACATTGAAAAACACCAACAAATTCAACAACAACCTCGAAATTGAAAAACACCAACAAATTCAACAACAACGTCAACATTGAAAAAGAACAACAACCTCAACATTGAAAAACACCAACAATTTCAACAACAACCTTAACATTGAAAAACAACAACAACCTCAACATTGAAAAACACCAACAAATTCAACAACAACCTCAACATTGAAAAACAACAACATCCTCAACATTGAAAAACACCAACAAATTCAACAACATCCTCAACATTGAAAAACACCAGCAAATTCAACATCTACCTCAGCATTGAAAAACAACAACAACCTCAACATTAAAAAACACCAACAAATTCAACAACAACCTCAACATTGAAAAACAACAACAAACTCAACATTGAAAAACACCAACAAATTCAACAAGAACTTCAACATTGAAAAACAACAACAAATTCACCATCAACCTCGAAATTGAAAAACACCAACAAATTCAACAACAACCTCAACATTGAACAACAACAAAAACCTAAACATTGAAAAACACCAACAAATTCAACAACAACCTCAACATTGAAAAACAACAACCTCAACATTGAAAAACACCAACAAATTCAACAACAACCTCAACATTTAAAAACAGCAACAAATTCAAATACAACCTCAACATTGAAAAACAACAACAATCTCAACATTGAAAAACACCAACAAATTCAACAACAACCGCAACATTGAAAAACAGCAACAACCTCAACATTGAAAAACACCAAAAAATTCAACAACAACTTCAACATTGAAAAACACCAACAAATTCAGCAACAACCTCGACATTGAAAAACAACATCAAATTCAACAACAACCTCAACATTGAAAAACAACAACAACCTCAACATTGAAAAACACCAACAAATTCAACAAAAACCTCAACATTGAAAACACCAACAAATTCAACAACAACCTCAACATTTAAAAACGCCAACAAATTCAACAACAACCTCAACATTGAAAAACAACAACCTCAACATTGAAAAACACCAACAAATTCAACAAAAAATTCAACATTGAAAAACACCAACAAATTCAACAACAACCTCAACTTTGAAAAACAACAACAACCTCATCATGGAAAAACACCAACAAATTCAACAACAACATCAACATTGAAAAACAACAACATCCTCAAAATTGAAAAACACCAACAAATTCAACAACAACCCCAACATTTAAAAACAACAACAACCTCAACATTGAAAAACACCATCAAATTCAACAACAACCTCAACATTGAAAAACACCAACAAACTCAACAACAACCTCAACATTGAAAAACAACAACAACCTCAACTTTGAAAAACACCAACAAATTCAACAACAACCTCAACATTGAAAAACACCAACAAATTCAACAACAACCTCAACATTGAAAAACAACAACCTCAACATTGAAAAACACCAACAAATTCAACAACAACCTCAACATTGAAAAACAACAACAACCTCAACATTGAAAAACACCAACAAATTCAACAACAACCTGAACATTGAAAAACAACAACAACCTCAACATTGAAAAACACCAACAAATTCAACAACAACCTCAACATTGAAAAACACCAACAAATTCAACAACTACCTCAGCATTGAAAAACAACAAAAACCTCAACATTGAAAAACACCAACAAATTCAACAACAACCTCAACATTGAAAAACAACAACGACCTCAACATTGAAAAACACCAACAAATTCAACAACAACTTCAACATTGAAAAACACCAACAAATTCACCAACAACCTCGAAATTGAAAAACACCAACCAATTCAACAACAACCTCAACATTGAAAAACAACAACAACCTCAACATTGAAAAACACCAACAAATTCAACAACAATCTCAACATTGAAAAACACCAACAAATTCAACAACAACCTCAACATTGAAAAACAACAACAACCTCAACATTGAAAAACACCAACAAATTCAACAACAACCTCAACATTTAAAGCAGCAACAAATTCAAAAACAACCTCAACATTGAAAAACAACAACAATCTCAACATTGAAAAACACCAACAAATTCAACACCAACTTCAACATTGAAAAACACCAACAAATTCAGCATCAACCTCGACATTGAAAAACACCATCAAATTCAACAACAACCTCAACATTGAAAAACAACAACAACCTCAACATTGAAAAACACCAACAAATTCAACAAAAACCTCAACATTGAAAACACCAACAAATTCAACAACAACCTCAACATTTAAAAACGCCAACAAATTCAACAACAACCTCAACATTGAAAAACAACTACCTCAACATTGAAAAACACCAACAAATTCAACAAAAAATTCAACATTGAAAAACACCAACAAATTCAACAACAACCCCGACATTGAAAAACACCAACAAATTCAACAACAACCTCAACTTTGAAAAACAACAACAACCTCATCATGGAAAAACACCAACAAATTCAACAACAACCTCAACATTGAAAAACAACAACATCCTCAAAATTGAAAAACACCAACAAATTCAACAACAACCCCAACATTTAAAAACAACAACATCCTCAACATTGAAAAACACCTACAAATTCAACAACAACCTCAACATTGAAAAACACCAACAAATTCAACAACAACCTCAACATTGAAAAACACCAACAAACTCAACAACAACCTCAACATTGAAAAACAACAACAACCTCAACATTGAAAAACAGCAACAAATTCAACAACAACCTCAACATTGAAAAACACCAACAAATTCAACAACAACCTCAACATTGAAAAACAACAACAACCTCAATATTGAAAAACACCAACAAATTCAACAACAACCTCAACATTGAAACACAACAACCTCAACATTGAAAAACACCAACAAATTCAACAAAAAAGTCAACATTGAAAAACACCAACAAATTCACAAAAACCCCGACATTGAAAAACACCTACAAATTCAACAACAACCTGAACTTTGAAAAACAACAACAACGTCATCATGGAAAAACACCAACAAAATCAACAACAACCTCAACATTGGAAAACAACAACAACCTCAACATTGAAAAACACCAACAAATTCAACAACAACCTCCACATTGAAAAACAACAACAAATTCAACAACAACCTCAGCATTGAAATACAACAACAACCTCAACATTGAAAAACACCAACAAATTCAACAACAACCTCAACATTGAAAAACAACAACAACTTCAACATTGAAAAACACCAACAAATTCAACAACAACCTCAGCATTGAAAAAAAACAACAACCTCAACATTGAAAAACACCAACAAATTCAACAACAACCTCAACATTGAAAAAAAACATCAACCTCAACATTGAAAAACACCAACAAATTCAACAACAACCTCAACATTAAAAAAGAACAACAACTTCAACATTGAAAAACACCAACAAATTCAACAACAACCTCAACATTGAAAAACAACAACAACCTCAACATTGAAAAACACCAACAAATTCAACAACAACCTCAACATTGAAAAACAACAACAACCTCAACATTGAAAAACACCAACAAATTCAACAACAACCTCAACATTGAAAAACACCAACAAATTCAACAACTACCTCAGCATTGAAAAACAACAACAACCTCAACATTGAAAAACACCAACAAATTCAACAACAACCTCAACATTGAAAAACAACAACAACCTCAACATTGAAAAACACCAACAAATTCAACAAAAAATTCAACATTGAAAAACACCAACAAATTCAACAACAACCCCGACATTGAAAAACACCAACAAATTCAACAACAACCTCAACTTTGAAAAACAACAACAACCTCATCATGGAAAAACACCAACAAATTCAACAATAACCTCAACATTGAAAAACAACAACATCCTCAAAATTGAAAAACACCAACAAATTCAACAACAACCCCAACATTTAAAAACAACAACAACCTCAACATTGAAAAACACCAACAAATTCAACAACAACCTCAGCATTGAAAAACACCAACAAATTCAACAACAACCTCAACATTGAAAAACACCAACAAGCTCAACAACAACCTCAACATTGAAAAACAACAACAACCTCAACATTGAAAAACACCAACAAATTCAACAACAACCTCAACATTGAAAAACACCAACAAATTCAACAACAACCTCAACATTGAAAAACAACAACAACCTCAACATTGAAAAACACCAACAAATTCAACAACAACCTCAACATTGAAAAACAACAACAACCTCAACATTGAAAAACACCAACAAATTCAACAACAACCTCAACATTGAAAAACAACAACAAACTCAACATTGAAAAACACCAACAAATTCAACAACAACCTCAACATTGAAAAACAACAACAACCTCAACATTGAAAGACACCAACAAATTCAACAACAACTTCAACATTGAAAAACACCAATAAATTCAACAACAACCTCAACATTGAAAAACAACAACAACGTCAACATTGAAAAACACCAACAAATTCAACAACAACCTCAACATTGAAAAACAACAACAACCTCAAAATTGAAAAACACCAACAAATTCAACAACAACCTCAACATTGAAAAACACCAACAAATTCAACAACAACCTCAGCATTGAAAAACAACAACAACCTCAACATTGAAAAACACCAACAAATTCAACAACAACCTCAACATTGAAAAACAACAACAACCTCAACATTGAAAAACACCAACAAATTCAACAAAAACTTCAACATTGAAAAACACCAACAAATTCAACAACAACCTCGAAATTGAAAAACACCAACAAATTCAACAACAGCTTCAACATTGAAAAACACCAACAAATTCACCAACAACCTCGAAATTGAAAAACACCAACAAATTCAACAACAACCTCAACATTGAAAAACAACAACAACCTCAACATTGAAAAACACCAACAAATTCAACAACAATCACAACATTGAAAAACACCAACAAATTCAACAACAACCTCAGCATTGAAAAACAACAACAACCTCAACATTGAAAAACACCAACAAATTCAACAACAACCTCAACATTGAAAAACAACAACAGCCTCAACATTGAAAAACACCAACAAATTCAACAAGAACTTCAACATTGAAAAACACCAACAAATTCAACAACAACCTCGAAATTGAAAAACACCAACAAATTCAACAACAACGTCAACATTGAAAAAGAACAACAACCTCAACATTGAAAAACACCAACAATTTCAACAACAACCTTAACATTGAAAAACAACAACAACCTCAACATTGAAAAACACCAACAAATTCAACAACAACCTCAACATTGAAAAACAACAACATCCTCAACATTGAAAAACACCAACAAATTCAACAACAACCTCAACATTGAAAAACACCAACAAGTTCAACATCTACCTCAGCATTGAAAAACAACAACAACCTCAACATTGAAAAACACCAACAAATTCAACAACAACCTCAACATTGAAAAACAACAACAACCTCAACATTGAAAAACACCAACAAATTCAACAAGAACTTCAACATTGAAAAACACCAACAAATTCACCATCAACCTCGAAATTGAAAAACACCAACAAATTCAACAACAACCTCAACATTGAAAAACAACAACAACCTAAACATTGAAAAACACCAACAAATTCAACAACAACCTCAACATTGAAAAACAACAACCTCAACATTGAAAAACACCAACAAATTCAACAACAACCTCAACATTTAAAAACAGCAACAAATTCAAATACAACCTCAACATTGAAAAACAACAACAATCTCAACATTGAAAAACACCAACAAATTCAACAACAACCGCAACATTGAAAAACAGCAACAACCTCAACATTGAAAAACACCAAAAAATTCAACAACAACTTCAACATTGAAAAACACCAACAAATTCAGCAACAACCTCGACATTGAAAAACAACATCAAATTCAACAACAACCTCAACATTGAAAAACAACAACAACCTCAACATTGAAAAACACCAACAAATTCAACAAAAACCTCAACATTGAAAACACCAACAAATTCAACAACAACCTCAACATTTAAAAACGCCAACAAATTCAACAACAACCTCAACATTGAAAAACAACAACCTCAACATTGAAAAACACCAACAAATTCAACAAAAAATTCAACATTGAAAAACACCAACAAATTCAACAACAACCTCAACTTTGAAAAACAACAACAACCTCATCATGGAAAAACACCAACAAATTCAACAACAACATCAACATTGAAAAACAACAACATCCTCAAAATTGAAAAACACCAACAAATTCAACAACAACCCCAACATTTAAAAACAACAACAACCTCAACATTGAAAAACACCATCAAATTCAACAACAACCTCAACATTGAAAAACACCAACAAATTCAACAACAACCTCAACATTGAAAAACACCAACAAACTCAACAACAACCTCAACATTGAAAAACAACAACAACCTCAACTTTGAAAAACACCAACAACTTCAACAACAACCTCAACATTGAAAAACACCAACAAATTCAACAACAACCTCAACATTGAAAAACAACAACCTCAACATTGAAAAACACCAACAAATTCAACAACAACCTCAACATTGAAAAACAACAACAACCTCAACATTGAAAAACACCAACAAATTCAACAACAACCTCAACATTGAAAAACAACACCAAACTCAACATTGAAAAACACCAACAAATTCAACAACAACCTCAACATTGTAAAACAACAACAACCTCAACATTGAAAAACACCAACAAATTCAACAACAAAATCAACATTGAAAAACACCAACAAATTCAACACAACCTCAACATTGAAAAACAACAACAACCTCAACATTGAAAAACACCAACAAATTCAACAACAACCGCAACATTGAAAATCAACAACAACCTCAACATTGAAAAACACCAACAAATTCAACAACAACCTCAACATTGAAAAACACCAACAAGCTCAACAACAACCTCAACATTGAAAAACAACAACAACCTCAACATTGAAAAACACCAACAAATTCAACAACAACCTCAACATTGAAAAACACCAACAAATTCAACAACAACCTCAACATTGAAAAACAACAACAACCTCAACATTGAAAAACACCAACAAATTCAACAACAACCTCAACATTGAAAAACAACAACAACCTCAACATTGAAAAACACCAACAAATTCAACAACAACCTAAACATTGAAAAACAACAACAACCTCAACATTGAAAAACACCAACAAATTCAACAACAACCTCAACATTGAAAAACAACAACAACCTCAACATTGAAAGACACCAACAAATTCAACAACAACTTCAACATTGAAAAACACCAATAAATTCAACAACAACCTCAACATTGAAAAACAACAACAACGTCAACATTGAAAAACACCAACAAATTCAACAACAACCTCAACATTGAAAAACAACAACAACCTCAACATTGAAAAACACCAACAAATTCAACAACAACCTCAACATTGAAAAACACCAACAAATTCAACAACAACCTCAGCATTGAAAAACAACAACAACCTCAACATTGAAAAACACCAACAAATTCAACAACAACCTCAACATTGAAAAACAACAACAACCTCAACATTGAAAAACACCAACAAATTCAACAAAAACTTCAACATTGAAAAACACCAACAAATTCAACAACAACCTCGAAATTGAAAAACACCAACAAATTCAACAACAGCTTCAACATTGAAAAACACCAACAAATTCAACAACAACCTCGACATTGAAAAACACCATCAAATTCAACAACAACCTCAACGTTGAAAAACACCAAAGACCTCAAAATTGAAAAAACACAAACAAATTCAACAACAACCTCAACATTTAAAAACAACAACAACCTCAACATTGAAAAACACCAACAAATTCAACAACAACCTCAACATTGAAAAACACCAACAAATTCAACAACAACCTCAACATTGAAAAACACCAACAAACTCAACAACCTCAACATTGAAAAACAACAACAACCTCAACATTGAAAAACACCAACAAATTCAACAACAACCTCAACTTCGAAAAACACCAACAAATTAAACAACCTCAAAATTGAAAAACAACAACAACCTCAACATTGAAAAACACCAACAATATCAACAACAACCTCAACATTGAAAAACACCAACAAATTCAACAACAACCTCAACATTGAAAAACAACAACAACCTCAACATTGAAAAACACCAACAAATTCAACAACAACCTCAACATTGAAAAACAACAACAACCTCAACATTGAAAAACAACAACATCCTCAAAATTGAAAAACACCAACAAATTCAACAACAACCCCAACATTTAAAAACAACAACAACCCCAACATTGAAAAACACCAACAAATTCAACAACAACCTCAACATTGAAAAACACCAACAAATTCAACAACAACCTCAACATTGAAAAACACCAACAAACTCAACAACAACCTCAACATTGAAAAACAACAACAACCTCAACTTTGAAAAACACCAACAAATTCAACAACAACCTCAACATTGAAAAACACCAACAAATTCAACAACAACCTCAACATTGAAAAACAACAACCTCAACATTGAAAAACACCAACAAATTCAACAACAACCTCAACATTGAAAAACAACAACAACCTCAACATTGAAAAACACCAACAAATTCAACAACAACCTCAACATTGAAAAACAACAACAAACTCAACATTGAAAAACACCAACAAATTCAACAACAACCTCAACATTGTAAAACAACAACAACCTCAACAATGAAAAACACCAACAAATTCAACAACAAAATCAACATTGAAAAACACCAACAAATTCAACACAACCTCAACATTGAAAAACAACAACAACCTCAACATTGAAAAACACCAACAAATTCAACAACAACCGCAACATTGAAAAACAACAACAACTTCAACATTGAAAAACACCAACAAATTCAACAACAACCTCAACATTGAAAAACACCAACAAATTCAACAACAACATCAGCATTGCAAAACAACAACAACCTCAACATTGAAAAACACCAACAAATTCAACAACAACCTCAACATTGAAAAACAACAACAACCTCAACATTGAAAAACACCAACAAATTCAACAAAAACTTCAACATTGAAAATCACCAACAAATTCAACAACAACCTCGAAATTGAAAAACACCAACAAATTCAACAACAACTTCAACATTGAAAAACACCAACAAATTCAACAACAACCTCGACATTGAAAAACCCCATCAAATTCAACAACAACCTCAACATTGAAAAACACCAACAACCCCAAAATTGAAAAAACACCAACAAATTCAACAACAACCTAAACATTTAAAAACAACAACAACCTCAACATTGAGAAACATCAACAAATTCAACAACAACCTCAACATTGAAAAACACCAACAAATTCAACAACAACCTCAACATTGCAAAACACCAACAAATTCAACAACTACCTCAGCATTGAAAAACAACAACAACCTCAACATTGAAAAACACCAACAAATTCAACAACAACCTCAACATTGAAAAACAACAACAACCTCAACATTGAAAAACACCTACAAATTCAACAACAACTTCAACATTGAAAAACACCAACAAATTCACCAACAACCTCGAAATTGAAAAACACCAACAAATTCAACAACAACATCAACATTGAAAAACAACAACAACCACAACATTGAAAAACACCAACAAATTCAACAACAATCTCAACATTGAAAAACACCAACAAATTCAACAACAACCTCAGCATTGAAAAACAACAACAACCTCAACATTGAAAAACACCAACAAATTCAACAACAACCTCAACATTGAAAAACAACAACAGCCTCAACATTGAAAAACACCAACAAATTCAACAACAACTTCAACATTGAAAAACACCAACAAATTCAACAACAACCTCGAAATTGAAAAACACCAACAAATTCAACAACAACCTCAACATTGAAAAACAACAACCTCAACATTGAAAAATACCAACAAATTCAACAAAAAATTCAACATTGAAAAACACCAACAAATTCAACAACAACCTCAACTTTGAAAAACAATAACAACCTCATCATGGAAAAACACCAACAAATTCAACAACAACCTCAACATTGAAAAACAACAACATCCTCAAAATTGTAAAACACCAACAAATTCAACAACAACCCCAACATTTAAAAACAACAACAACCTCAACATTGAAAAACACCAACAAATTCAACAACAACCTCAACATTGAAAAACACCAACAAATTCAACAACAACCTCAACATTGAAAAACACCAACAAACTCAACAACAACCTCAACATTGAAAAACAACAACAACCTCAACTTTGAAAAACACCAACAAATTCAACAACAACCTCAACATTGAAAAACACCAACAAATTCAACAACAACCTCAACATTGAAAAACAACAACCTCAACATTGAAAAACACCAACAAATTCAACAACAACCTCAACATTGAAAAACAACAACACCCTCAACATTGAAAAACACCAACAAATTCAACAACAACCTCAACATTGAAAAACAACAACAAACTCAACATTGAAAAACACCAACAAATTCAACAACAACCTCAACATTGTAAAACAACAACAACCTCAACATTGAAAAACACCAACAAATTCAACAACAAAATCAACATTGAAAAACACCAACAAATTCAACACAACCTCAACATTGAAAAACAACAACAACCTCAACATTGAAAAACACCAACAAATTCAACAACAACCTCAACATTGAAAAACAACAACAACCTCAACATTGAGAAACACCAACAAATTCAACAACAACCTCAACATTGAAAAACACCAACAAATTCAACAACAACCTCAACATTGAAAAACAGCAAGAAACTCAACAGCCTCAACATTGAAAAACACCAACAAATTGAACAACAACCTCAACATTGAAAAACACCAACAAATTCAACAACTACCTCAGCATTGAAAAACAACAACAACCTCAACATTGAAAAACACCAACAAATTCAACAACAACCTCAACATTGAAAAACAACAACAACCTCAACATTGAAAAACACCAACAAATTCAACAACAACTTCAACATTGAAAAACACCAACAAATTCACCAACAACCTCGAAATTGAAAAACACCAACCAATTCAACAACAACCTCAACATTGAAAAACAACAACAACCTAAACATTGAAAAACACCAACAAATTCAACAACAACCTCAACATTGAAAAACAACAACAACCTCAACATTGAAAAACACCAACAAATTCAACAACAACCTCAACATTTAAAGCAGCAACAAATTCAAAAACAACCTCAACATTGAAAAACAACAACAATCTCAACATTGAAAAACACCAACAAATTCAACACCAACTTCAACATTGAAAAACACCAACAAATTCAGCATCAACCTCGACATTGAAAAACACCATCAAATTCAACAACAACCTCAACATTGAAAAACAACAACAACCTCAACATTGAAAAACACCAACAAATGCAACAAAAACCTCAACATTGAAAACACCAACAAATTCAACAACAACCTCAACATTTAAAAACGCCAACAAATTCAACAACAACCTCAACATTGAAAAACACCAACAAATTCAACAACAACCTCAACATTGAAAAACACCAACAAACTCAACAACAGCCTCAACATTGAAAAACACCAACAAATTCAACAAGAACTTCAACATTGAAAAACACCAACAAATTCAACAACAACCTCGAAATTGAAAAACACCAACAAATTCAACAACAACGTCAACATTGAAAAAGAACAACAACCTCAACATTGAAAAACACCAACAATTTCAACAACAACCTTAACATTGAAAAACAACAACAACCTCAACATTGAAAAACACCAACAAATTCAACAACAACCTCAACATTGAAAAACAACAACATCCTCAACATTGAAAAACACCAACAAATTCAACAACAACCTCAACATTGAAAAACACCAACAAATTCAACATCTACCTCAGCATTGAAAAACAACAACAACCTCAACATTGAAAAACACCAACAAATTCAACAACAACCTCAACATTGAAAAACAACAACAACCTCAACATTGAAAAACACCAACAAATTCAACAAGAACTTCAACATTGAAAAACACCAACAAATTCACCATCAACCTCGAAATTGAAAAACACCAACAAATTCAACAACAACCTCAACATTGAAAAACAACAACAACCTAAACATTGAAAAACACCAACAAATTCAACAACAACCTCAACATTGAAAAACAACAACCTCAACATTGAAAAACACCAACAAATTCAACAACAACCTCAACATTTAAAAACAGCAACAAATTCAAATACAACCTCAACATTGAAAAACAACAACAATCTCAACATTGAAAAACACCAACAAATTCAACAACAACCGCAACATTGAAAAACAGCAACAACCTCAACATTGAAAAACACCAAAAAATTCAACAACAACTTCAACATTGAAAAACACCAACAAATTCAGCAACAACCTCAACATTGTAAAACAACAACAACCTCAACATTGAAAAACACCAACAAATTCAACAACAACCTCAACATTGTAAAACAACAACAACCTCAACATTGAAAAACACCAACAAATTCAACAACAAAATCAACATTGAAAAACACCAACAAATTCAACACAACCTCAACATTGAAAAACAACAACAACCTCAACATTGAAAAACACCAACAAATTCAACAACAACCTCAACATTGAAAAACAACAACAACCTCAACATTGAGAAACACCAACAAATTCAACAACAACCTCAACATTGAAAAACACCAACAAATTCAACAACAACCTCAACATTGAAAAACAGCAAGAAACTCAACAGCCTCAACATTGAAAAACACCAACAAATTGAACAACAACCTCAACATTGAAAAACACCAACAAATTCAACAACTACCTCAGCATTGAAAAACAACAACAACCTCAACATTGAAAAACACCAACAAATTCAACAACAACCTCAACATTGAAAAACAACAACAACCTCAACATTGAAAAACACCAACAAATTCAACAACAACTTCAACATTGAAAAACACCAACAAATTCACCAACAACCTCGAAATTGAAAAACACCAACCAATTCAACAACAACCTCAACATTGAAAAACAACAACAACCTAAACATTGAAAAACACCAACAAATTCAACAACAACCTCAACATTGAAAAACAACAACAACCTCAACATTGAAAAACACCAACAAATTCAACAACAACCTCAACATTTAAAGCAGCAACAAATTCAAAAACAACCTCAACATTGAAAAACAACAACAATCTCAACATTGAAAAACACCAACAAATTCAACACCAACTTCAACATTGAAAAACACCAACAAATTCAGCATCAACCTCGACATTGAAAAACACCATCAAATTCAACAACAACCTCAACATTGAAAAACAACAACAACCTCAACATTGAAAAACACCAACAAATGCAACAAAAACCTCAACATTGAAAACACCAACAAATTCAACAACAACCTCAACATTTAAAAACGCCAACAAATTCAACAACAACCTCAACATTGAAAAACACCAACAAATTCAACAACAACCTCAACATTGAAAAACACCAACAAACTCAACAACAGCCTCAACATTGAAAAACACCAACAAATTCAACAAGAACTTCAACATTGAAAAACACCAACAAATTCAACAACAACCTCGAAATTGAAAAACACCAACAAATTCAACAACAACGTCAACATTGAAAAAGAACAACAACCTCAACATTGAAAAACACCAACAATTTCAACAACAACCTTAACATTGAAAAACAACAACAACCTCAACATTGAAAAACACCAACAAATTCAACAACAACCTCAACATTGAAAAACAACAACATCCTCAACATTGAAAAACACCAACAAATTCAACAACAACCTCAACATTGAAAAACACCAACAAATTCAACATCTACCTCAGCATTGAAAAACAACAACAACCTCAACATTGAAAAACACCAACAAATTCAACAACAACCTCAACATTGAAAAACAACAACAACCTCAACATTGAAAAACACCAACAAATTCAACAAGAACTTCAACATTGAAAAACACCAACAAATTCACCATCAACCTCGAAATTGAAAAACACCAACAAATTCAACAACAACCTCAACATTGAAAAACAACAACAACCTAAACATTGAAAAACACCAACAAATTCAACAACAACCTCAACATTGAAAAACAACAACCTCAACATTGAAAAACACCAACAAATTCAACAACAACCTCAACATTTAAAAACAGCAACAAATTCAAATACAACCTCAACATTGAAAAACAACAACAATCTCAACATTGAAAAACACCAACAAATTCAACAACAACCGCAACATTGAAAAACAGCAACAACCTCAACATTGAAAAACACCAAAAAATTCAACAACAACTTCAACATTGAAAAACACCAACAAATTCAGCAACAACCTCGACATTGAAAAACAACATCAAATTCAACAACAACCTCAACATTGAAAAACAACAACAACCTCAACATTGAAAAACACCAACAAATTCAACAAAAACCTCAACATTGAAAACACCAACAAATTCAACAACAACCTCAACATTTAAAAACGCCAACAAATTCAACAACAACCTCAACATTGAAAAACAACAACCTCAACATTGAAAAACACCAACAAATTCAACAAAAAATTCAACATTGAAAAACACCAACAAATTCAACAACAACCTCAACTTTGAAAAACAACAACAACCTCATCATGGAAAAACACCAACAAATTCAACAACAACATCAACATTGAAAAACAACAACATCCTCAAAATTGAAAAACACCAACAAATTCAACAACAACCCCAACATTTAAAAACAACAACAACCTCAACATTGAAAAACACCATCAAATTCAACAACAACCTCAACATTGAAAAACACCAACAAATTCAACAACAACCTCAACATTGAAAAACACCAACAAACTCAACAACAACCTCAACATTGAAAAACAACAACAACCTCAACTTTGAAAAACACCAACAAATTCAACAACAACCTCAACATTGAAAAACACCAACAAATTCAACAACAACCTCAACATTGAAAAACAACAACCTCAACATTGAAAAACACCAACAAATTCAACAACAACCTCAACATTGAAAAACAACAACAACCTCAACATTGAAATACACCAACAAATTCAACAACAACCTGAACATTGAAAAACAACAACAACCTCAACATTGAAAAACACCAACAAATTCAACAACAACCTCAACATTGAAAAACACCAACAAATTCAACAACTACCTCAGCATTGAAAAACAACAACAACCTCAACATTGAAAAACACCAACAAATTCAACAACAACCTCAACATTGAAAAACAACAACGACCTCAACATTGAAAAACACCAACAAATTCAACAACAACTTCAACATTGAAAAACACCAACAAATTCACCAACAACCTCGAAATTGAAAAACACCAACCAATTCAACAACAACCTCAACATTGAAAAACAACAACAACCTCAACATTGAAAAACACCAACAAATTCAACAACAATCTCAACATTGAAAAACACCAACAAATTCAACAACAACCTCAACATTGAAAAACAACAACAACCTCAACATTGAAAAACACCAACAAATTCAACAACAACCTCAACATTTAAAGCAGCAACAAATTCAAAAACAACCTCAACATTGAAAAACAACAACAATCTCAACATTGAAAAACACCAACAAATTCAACACCAACTTCAACATTGAAAAACACCAACAAATTCAGCATCAACCTCGACATTGAAAAACACCATCAAATTCAACAACAACCTCAACATTGAAAAACAACAACAACCTCAACATTGAAAAACACCAACAAATTCAACAAAAACCTCAACATTGAAAACACCAACAAATTCAACAACAACCTCAACATTTAAAAACGCCAACAAATTCAACAACAACCTCAACATTGAAAAACAACAACCTCAACATTGAAAAACACCAACAAATTCAACAAAAAATTCAACATTGAAAAACACCAACAAATTCAACAACAACCCCGACATTGAAAAACACCAACAAATTCAACAACAACCTCAACTTTGAAAAACAACAACAACCTCATCATGGAAAAACACCAACAAATTCAACAACAACCTCAACATTGAAAAACAACAACATCCTCAAAATTGAAAAACACCAACAAATTCAACAACAACCCCAACATTTAAAAACAACAACATCCTCAACATTGAAAAACACCTACAAATTCAACAAAAACCTCAACATTGAAAAACACCAACAAATTCAACAACAACCTCAACATTGAAAAACACCAACAAACTCAACAACAACCTCAACATTGAAAAACAACAACAACCTCAACATTGAAAAACACCAACAAATTCAACAACAACCTCAACATTGAAAAACACCAACAAATTCAACAACAACCTCAACATTGAAAAACAACAACAACCTCAATATTGAAAAACACCAACAAATTCAACAACAACCTCAACATTGAAACACAACAACCTCAACATTGAAAAACACCAACAAATTCAACAAAAAAGTCAACATTGAAAAACACCAACAAATTCACAAAAACCACGACATTGAAAAACACCTACAAATTCAACAACAACCTGAACTTTGAAAAACAACAACAACGTCATCATGGAAAAACACCAACAAAATCAACAACAACCTCAACATTGGAAAACAACAACAACCTCAACATTGAAAAACACCAACAAATTCAACAACAACCTCAACATTGAAAAACAACAACAAATTCAACAACAACCTCAGCATTGAAATACAACAACAACCTCAACATTGAAAAACACCAACAAATTCAACAACAACCTCAACATTGAAAAACAACAACAACTTCAACATTGAAAAACACCAACAAATTCAACAACAACCTCAGCATTGAAAAACAACAACAACCTCAACATTGAAAAACACCAACAAATTCAACAACAACCTCAACATTGAAAAAAAACATCAACCTCAACATTGAAAAACACCAACAAATTCAACAACAACCTCAACATTAAAAAAGAACAACAACCTCAACATTGAAAAACACCAACAAATTCAACAACAACCTCAACATTGAAAAACAACAACAACCTCAACATTGAAAAACACCAACAAATTCAACAACAACCTCAACATTGAAAAAAAACAACAACCTCAACATTGAAAAACACCAACAAATTCAACAACAACCTCAACATTGAAAAACACCAACAAATTCAACAACTACCTCAGCATTGAAAAACAACAACAACCTCAACATTGAAAAACACCAACAAATTCAACAACAACCTCAACATTGAAAAACAACAACAACCTCAACATTGAAAAACACCAACAAATTCAACAAAAAATTCAACATTGAAAAACACCAACAAATTCAACAACAACCTCAACTTTGAAAAACAACAACAACCTCATCATGGAAAAACACCAACAAATTCAACAATAACCTCAACATTGAAAAACAACAACATCCTCAAAATTGAAAAACACCAACAAATTCAACAACAACCCCAACATTTAAAAACAACAACAACCTCAACATTGAAAAACACCAACAAATTCAACAACAACCTCAGCATTGAAAAACACCAACAAATTCAACAACAACCTCAACATTGAAAAACACCAACAAGCTCAACAACAACCTCAACATTGAAAAACAACAACAACCTCAACATTGAAAAACACCAACAAATTCAACAACAACCTCAACATTGAAAAACACCAACAAATTCAACAACAACCTCAACATTGAAAAACAACAACAACCTCAACATTGAAAAACACCAACAAATTCAACAACAACCTCAACATTGAAAAACAACAACAACCTCAACATTGAAAAACACCAACAAATTCAACAACAACCTCAACATTGAAAAACAACAACAAACTCAACATTGAAAAACACCAACAAATTCAACAACAACCTCAACATTGAAAAACAACAACAACCTCAACATTGAAAGACACCAACAAATTCAACAACAACTTCAACATTGAAAAAGACCAATAAATTCAACAACAACCTCAACATTGAAAAACAACAACAACGTCAACATTGAAAAACACCAACAAATTCAACAACAACCTCAACATTGAAAAACAACAACAACCTCAAAATTGAAAAACACCAACAAATTCAACAACAACCTCAACATTGAAAAACACCAACAAATTCAACAACAACCTCAGCATTGAAAAACAACAACAACCTCAACATTGAAAAACACCAACAAATTCAACAACAACCTCAACATTGAAAAACAACAACAACCTCAACATTGAAAAACACCAACAAATTCAACAAAAACTTCAACATTGAAAAACACCAACAAATTCAACAACAACCTCGAAATTGAAAAACACCAACAAATTCAACAACAGCTTCAACATTGAAAAACACCAACAAATTCAACAACAACCTCAACATTTAAAAACGCCAACAAATTCAACAACAACCTCAACATTGAAAAACAACAACCTCAACATTGAAAAACACCAACAAATTCAACAAAAAATTCAACATTGAAAAACACCAACAAATTCAACAACAACCTCAACTTTGAAAAACAACAACAACCTCATCATGGAAAAACACCAACAAATTCAACAACAACATCAACATTGAAAAACAACAACATCCTCAAAATTGAAAAACACCAACAAATTCAACAACAACCCCAACATTTAAAAACAACAACAACCTCAACATTGAAAAACACCATCAAATTCAACAACAACCTCAACATTGAAAAACACCAACAAATTCAACAACAACCTCAACATTGAAAAACACCAACAAACTCAACAACAACCTCAACATTGAAAAACAACAATAACCTCAACTTTGAAAAACACCAACAAATTCAACAACAACCTCAACATTGAAAAACACCAACAAATTCAACAACAACCTCAACATTGAAAAACAACAACCTCAACATTGAAAAACACCAACAAATTCAACAACAACCTCAACATTGAAAAACAACAACAACCTCAACATTGAAAAACACCAACAAATTCAACAACAACCTGAACATTGAAAAACAACAACAACCTCAACATTGAAAAACACCAACAAATTCAACAACAACCTCAACATTGAAAAACACCAACAAATTCAACAACTACCTCAGCATTGAAAAACAACAACAACCTCAACATTGAAAAACACCAACAAATTCAACAACAACCTCAACATTGAAAAACAACAACGACCTCAACATTGAAAAACACCAACAAATTCAACAACAACTTCAACATTGAAAAACACCAACAAATTCACCAACAACCTCGAAATTGAAAAACACCAACCAATTCAACAACAACCTCAACATTGAAAAACAACAACAACCTCAACATTGAAAAACACCAACAAATTCAACAACAATCTCAACATTGAAAAACACCAACAAATTCAACAACAACCTCAACATTGAAAAACAACAACAACCTCAACATTGAAAAACACCAACAAATTCAACAACAACCTCAACATTTAAAGCAGCAACAAATTCAAAAACAACCTCAACATTGAAAAACAACAACAATCTCAACATTGAAAAACACCAACAAATTCAACACCAACTTCAACATTGAAAAACACCAACAAATTCAGCATCAACCTCGACATTGAAAAACACCATCAAATTCAACAACAACCTCAACATTGAAAAACAACAACAACCTCAACATTGAAAAACACCAACAAATTCAACAAAAACCTCAACATTGAAAACACCAACAAATTCAACAACAACCTCAACATTTAAAAACGCCAACAAATTCAACAATAACCTCAACATTGAAAAACAACAACCTCAACATTGAAAAACACCAACAAATTCAACAAAAAATTCAACATTGAAAAACACCAACAAATTCAACAACAACCCCGACATTGAAAAACACCAACAAATTCAACAACAACCTCAACTTTGAAAAACAACAACAACCTCATCATGGAAAAACACCAACAAATTCAACAACAACCTCAACATTGAAAAACAACAACATCCTCAAAATTGAATAACACCAACAAATTCAACAACAACCCCAACATTTAAAAACAACAACATCCTCAACATTGAAAAACACCTACAAATTCAACAACAACCTCAACATTGAAAAACACCAACAAATTCAACAACAACCTCAACATTGAAAAACACCAACAAACTCAACAACAACCTCAACATTGAAAAACAACAACAACCTCAACATTGAAAAACACCAACAAATTCAACAACAACCTCAACATTGAAAAACACCAACAAATTCAACAACAACCTCAACATTGAAAAACAACAACAACCTCAATATTGAAAAACACCAACAAATTCAACAACAACCTCAACATTGAAACACAACAACCTCAACATTGAAAAACACCAACAAATTCAACAAAAAAGTCAACATTGAAAAACACCAACAAATTCACAAAAACCCCGACATTGAAAAACACCTACAAATTCAACAACAACCTGAACTTTGAAAAACAACAACAACGTCATCATGGAAAAACACCAACAAAATCAACAACAACCTCAACATTGGAAAACAACAACAACCTCAACATTGAAAAACACCAACAAATTCAACAACAACCTGAACATTGAAAAACAACAACAAATTCAACAACAACCTCAGCATTGAAATACAACAACAACCTCAACATTGAAAAACACCAACAAATTCAACAACAACCTCAACATTGAAAAACAACAACAACTTCAACATTGAAAAACACCAACAAATTCAACAACAACCTCAGCATTGAAAAACAACAACAACCTCAACATTGAAAAACACCAACAAATTCAACAACAACCTCAACATTGAAAAAAAACATCAACCTCAACATTGAAAAACACCAACAAATTCAACAACAACCTCAACATTAAAAAAGAACAACAACCTCAACATTGAAAAACACCAACAAATTCAACAACAACCTCAACATTGAAAAACAACAACAACCTCAACATTGAAAAACACCAACAAATTCAACAACAACCTCAACATTGAAAAACAACAACAACCTCAACACTGAAAAACACCAACATATTCAACAACAACCTCAACATTGAAAAACACCAACAAATTCAACAACTACCTCAGCATTGAAAAACAACAACAACCTCAACATTGAAAAACACCAACAAATTCAACAACAACCTCAACATTGAAAAACAACAACAACCTCAACATTGAAAAACACCAACAAATTCAACAAAAAATTCAACATTGAAAAACACCAACAAATTCAACAACAACCCCGACATTGAAAAACACCAACAAATTCAACAACAACCTCAACTTTGAAAAACAACAACAACCTCATCATGGAAAAACACCAACAAATTCAACAATAACCTCAACATTGAAAAACAACAACATCCTCAAAATTGAAAAACACCAACAAATTCAACAACAACCCCAACATTTAAAAACAACAACAACCTCAACATTGAAAAACACCAACAAATTCAACAACAACCTCAGCATTGAAAAACACCAACAAATTCAACAACAACCTCAACATTGAAAAACACCAACAAGCTCAACAACAACCTCAACATTGAAAAACAACAACAACCTCAACATTGAAAAACACCAACAAATTCAACAACAACCTCAACATTGAAAAACACCAACAAATTCAACAACAACCTCAACATTGAAAAACAACAACAACCTCAACATTGAAAAACACCAACAAATTCAACAACAACCTCAACATTGAAAAACAACAACAACCTCAACATTGAAAAACACCAACAAATTCAACAACAACCTCAACATTGAAAAACAACAACAAACTCAACATTGAAAAACACCAACAAATTCAACAACAACCTCAACATTGAAAAACAACAACAACCTCAACATTGAAAGACACCAACAAATTCAACAACAACTCAACATTTAAAAACACCAACAAATTCAACAACAACCTCAACATTGAAAAACAACAACAAACTCAACATTGAAAAACACCAACAAATTCAACAACAACCTCAACATTGAAAAACAACAACAACCTCAACATTGAAAGACACCAACAAATTCAACAACAACTTCAACATTGAAAAAGACCAATAAATTCAACAACAACCTCAACATTGAAAAACAACAACAACGTCAACATTGAAAAACACCAACAAATTCAACAACAACCTCAACATTGAAAAACAACAACAACCTCAAAATTGAAAAACACCAACAAATTCAACAACAACCTCAACATTGAAAAACACCAACAAATTCAACAACAACCTCAGCATTGAAAAACAACAACAACCTCAACATTGAAAAACACCAACAAATTCAACAACAACCTCAACATTGAAAAACAACAACAACCTCAACATTGAAAAACACCAACAAATTCAACAAAAACTTCAACATTGAAAAACACCAACAAATTCAACAACAACCTCGAAATTGAAAAACACCAACAAATTCAACAACAGCTTCAACATTGAAAAACACCAACAAATTCACCAACAACCTCGAAATTGAAAAACACCAACAAATTCAACAACAACCTCAACATTGAAAAACAACAACAACCTCAACATTGAAAAACACCAACAAATTCAACAACAATCACAACATTGAAAAACACCAACAAATTCAACAACAACCTCAGCATTGAAAAACAACAACAACCTCAACATTGAAAAACACCAACAAATTCAACAACAACCTCAACATTGAAAAAGAACAACAACCTCAACATTGAAAAACACCAACAATTTCAACAACAACCTTAACATTGAAAAACAACAACAACCTCAACATTGAAAAACACCAACAAATTCAACAACAACCTCAACATTGAAAAACAACAACATCCTCAACATTGAAAAACACCAACAAATTCAACAACAACCTCAACATTGAAAAACACCAACAAATTCAACATCTACCTCAGCATTGAAAAACAACAACAACCTCAACATTGAAAAACACCAACAAATTCAACAACAACCTCAACGTTGAAAAACAACAACAACCTCAACATTGAAAAACACCAACAAATTCAACAAGAACTTCAACATTGAAAAACACCAACAAATTCACCATCAACCTCGAAATTGAAAAACACCAACAAATTCAACAACAACCTCAACATTGAAAAACAACAACAACCTAAACATTGAAAAACACCAACAAATTCAACAACAACCTCAACATTGAAAAACAACAACCTCAACATTGAAAAACACCAACAAATTCAACAACAACCTCAACATTTAAAAACAGCAACAAATTCAAATACAACATCAACATTGAAAAACAACAACAATCTCAACATTGAAAAACACCAACAAATTCAACAACAACCGCAACATTGAAAAACAGCAACAACCTCAACATTGAAAAACACCAAAAAATTCAACAACAACTTCAACATTGAAAAACACCAACAAATTCAGCAACAACCTCGACATTGAAAAACAACATCAAATTCAACAACAACCTCAACATTGAAAAACAACAACAACCTCAACATTGAAAAACACCAACAAATTCAACAAAAACCTCAACATTGAAAACACCAACAAATTCAACAACAACCTCAACATTTAAAAACGCCAACAAATTCAACAACAACCTCAACATTGAAAAACAACAACCTCAACATTGAAAAACACCAACAAATTCAACAAAAAATTCAACATTGAAAAACACCAACAAATTCAACAACAACCTCAACTTTGAAAAACAACAACAACCTCATCATGGAAAAACACCAACAAATTCAACAACAACATCAACATTGAAAAACAACAACATCCTCAAAATTGAAAAACACCAACAAATTCAACAACAACCCCAACATTTAAAAACAACAACAACCTCAACATTGAAAAACACCATCAAATTCAACAACAACCTCAACATTGAAAAACACGAACAAATTCAACAACAACCTCAACATTGAAAAACACCAACAAACTCAACAACAACCTCAACATTGAAAAACAACAACAACCTCAACTTTGAAAAACACCAACAAATTCAACAACAACCTCAACATTGAAAAACACCAACAAATTCAACAACAACCTCAACATTGAAAAACAACAACCTCAACATTGAAAAACACCAACAAATTCAACAACAACCTCAACATTGAAAAACAACAACAACCTCAACATTGAAAAACACCAACAAATTCAACAACAACCTCAACATTGAAAAACAACACCAAACTCAACATTGAAAAACACCAACAAATTCAACAACAACCTCAACATTGTAAAACAACAACAACCTCAACATTGAAAAACACCAACAAATTCAACAACAAAATCAACATTGAAAAACACCAACAAATTCAACACAACCTCAACATTGAAAAACAACAACAACCTCAACATTGAAAAACACCAACAAATTCAACAACAACCGCAACATTGAAAATCAACAACAACCTCAACATTGAAAAACACCAACAAATTCAACAACAACCTCAACATTGAAAAACACCAACAAGCTCAACAACAACCTCAACATTGAAAAACAACAACAACCTCAACATTGAAAAACACCAACAAATTCAACAACAACCTCAACATTGAAAAACACCAACAAATTCAACAACAACCTCAACATTGAAAAACAACAACAACCTCAACATTGAAAAACACCAACAAATTCAACAACAACCTCAACATTGAAAAACAACAACAACCTCAACATTGAAAAACACCAACAAATTCAACAACAACCTAAACATTGAAAAACAACAACAACCTCAACATTGAAAAACACCAACAAATTCAACAACAACCTCAACATTGAAAAACAACAACAACCTCAACATTGAAAGACACCAACAAATTCAACAACAACTTCAACATTGAAAAACACCAATAAATTCAACAACAACCTCAACATTGAAAAACAACAACAACGTCAACATTGAAAAACACCAACAAATTCAACAACAACCTCAACATTGAAAAACAACAACAACCTCAACATTGAAAAACACCAACAAATTCAACAACAACCTCAACATTGAAAAACACCAACAAATTCAACAACAACCTCAGCATTGAAAAACAACAACAACCTCAACATTGAATAACACCAACAAATTCAACAACAACCTCAACATTGAAAAACAACAACAACCTCAACATTGAAAAACACCAACAAATTCAACAAAAACTTCAACATTGAAAAACACCAACAAATTCAACAACAACCTCGAAATTGAAAAACACCAACAAATTCAACAACAGCTTCAACATTGAAAAACACCAACAAATTCAACAACAACCTCGACATTGAAAAACACCATCAAATTCAACAACAACCTCAACGTTGAAAAACACCAAAGACCTCAAAATTGAAAAAACACAAACAAATTCAACAACAACCTCAACATTTAAAAACAACAACAACCTCAACATTGTAAAACACCAACAAATTCAACAACAACCTCAACATTGAAAAACACCAACAAATTCAACAACAACCTCAACATTGAAAAACACCAACAAACTCAACAACCTCAACATTGAAAAACAACAACAACCTCAACATTGAAAAACACCAACAAATTCAACAACAACCTCAACTTCGAAAAACACCAACAAATTAAACAACCTCAAAATTGAAAAACAACAACAACCTCAACATTGAAAAACACCAACAATATCAACAACAACCTCAACATTGAAAAACACCAACAAATTCAACAATAACCTCAACATTGAAAAACAACAACAACCTCAACATTGAAAAACACCAACAAATTCAACAACAACCTCAACATTGAAAAACAACAACAACCTCAACATTGAAAAACAACAACATCCTCAAAATTGAAAAACACCAACAAATTCAACAACAACCCCAACATTTAAAAACAACAACAACCTCAACATTGAAAAACACCAACAAATTCAACAACAACCTCAACATTGAAAAACACCAACAAATTCAACAACAACCTCAACATTGAAAAACACCAACAAACTCAACAACAACCTCAACATTGAAAAACAACAACAACCTCAACTTTGAAAAACACCAACAAATTCAACAACAACCTCAACATTGAAAAACACCAACAAATTCAACAACAACCTCAACATTGAAAAACAACAACCTCAACATTGAAAAACACCAACAAATTCAACAACAACCTCAACATTGAAAAACAACAACAACCTCAACATTGAAAAACACCAACAAATTCAACAACAACCTCAACATTGAAAAACAACAACAAACTCAACATTGAAAAACACCAACAAATTCAACAACAACCTCAACATTGTAAAACAACAACAACCTCAACAATGAAAAACACCAACAAATTCAACAACAAAATCAACATTGAAAAACACCAACAAATTCAACACAACCTCAACATTGAAAAACAACAACAACCTCAACATTGAAAAACACCAACAAATTCAACAACAACCGCAACATTGAAAAACAACAACAACTTCAACATTGAAAAACACCAACAAATTCAACAACAACCTCAACATTGAAAAACACCAACAAATTCAACAACAACATCAGCATTGCAAAACAACAACAACCTCAACATTGAAAAACACCAACAAATTCAACAACAACCTCAACATTGAAAAACAACAACAACCTCAACATTGAAAAACACCAACAAATTCAACAAAAACTTCAACATTGAAAATCACCAACAAATTCAACAACAACCTCGAAATTGAAAAACACCAACAAATTCAACAACAACTTCAACATTGAAAAACACCAACAAATTCAACAACAACCTCGACATTGAAAAACCCCATCAAATTCAACAACAACCTCAACATTGAAAAACACCAACAACCCCAAAATTGAAAAAACACCAACAAATTCAACAACAACCTAAACATTTAAAAACAACAACAACCTCAACATTGAGAAACACCAACAAATTCAACAACAACCTCAACATTGAAAAACACCAACAAATTCAACAACAACCTCAACATTGCAAAACACCAACAAATTCAACAACTACCTCAGCATTGAAAAACAACAACAACCTCAACATTGAAAAACACCAACAAATTCAACAACAACCTCAACATTGAAAAACAACAACAACCTCAACATTGAAAAACACCTACAAATTCAACAACAACTTCAACATTGAAAAACACCAACAAATTCACCAACAACCTCGAAATTGAAAAACACCAACAAATTCAACAACAACATCAACATTGAAAAACAACAACAACCACAACATTGAAAAACACCAACAAATTCAACAACAATCTCAACATTGAAAAACACCAACAAATTCAACAACAACCTCAGCATTGAAAAACAACAACAACCTCAACATTGAAAAACACCAACAAATTCAACAACAACCTCAACATTGAAAAACAACAACAGCCTCAACATTGAAAAACACCAACAAATTCAACAACAACTTCAACATTGAAAAACACCAACAAATTCAACAACAACCTCGAAATTGAAAAACACCAACAAATTCAACAACAACCTCAACATTGAAAAACAACAACCTCAACATTGAAAAATACCAACAAATTCAACAAAAAATTCAACATTGAAAAACACCAACAAATTCAACAACAACCTCAACTTTGAAAAACAATAACAACCTCATCATGGAAAAACACCAACAAATTCAACAACAACCTCAACATTGAAAAACAACAACATCCTCAAAATTGAAAAACACCAACAAATTCAACAACAACCCCAACATTTAAAAACAACAACAACCTCAACATTGAAAAACACCAACAAATTCAACAACAACCTCAACATTGAAAAACACCAACAAATTCAACAACAACCTCAACATTGAAAAACACCAACAAACTCAACAACAACCTCAACATTGAAAAACAACAACAACCTCAACTTTGAAAAACACCAACAAATTCAACAACAACCTCAACATTGAAAAACACCAACAAATTCAACAACAACCTCAACATTGAAAAACAACAACCTCAACATTGAAAAACACCAACAAATTCAACAACAACCTCAACATTGAAAAACAACAACACCCTCAACATTGAAAAACACCAACAAATTCAACAACAACCTCAACATTGAAAAACAACAACAAACTCAACATTGAAAAACACCAACAAATTCAACAACAACCTCAACATTGTAAAACAACAACAACCTCAACATTGAAAAACACCAACAAATTCAACAACAAAATCAACATTGAAAAACACCAACAAATTCAACACAACCTCAACATTGAAAAACAACAACAACCTCAACATTGAAAAACACCAACAAATTCAACAACAACCTCAACATTGAAAAACAACAACAACCTCAACATTGAGAAACACCAACAAATTCAACAACAACCTCAACATTGAAAAACACCAACAAATTCAACAACAACCTCAACATTGAAAAACAGCAAGAAACTCAACAGCCTCAACATTGAAAAACACCAACAAATTGAACAACAACCTCAACATTGAAAAACACCAACAAATTCAACAACTACCTCAGCATTGAAAAACAACAACAACCTCAACATTGAAAAACACCAACAAATTCAACAACAACCTCAACATTGAAAAACAACAACAACCTCAACATTGAAAAACACCAACAAATTCAACAACAACTTCAACATTGAAAAACACCAACAAATTCACCAACAACCTCGAAATTGAAAAACACCAACCAATTCAACAACAACCTCAACATTCAAAAACAACAACAACCTAAACATTGAAAAACACCAACAACTTCAACAACAACCTCAACATTGAAAAACAACAACAACCTCAACATTGAAAAACACCAACAAATTCAACAACAACCTCAACATTTAAAGCAGCAACAAATTCAAAAACAACCTCAACATTGAAAAACAACAACAATCTCAACATTGAAAAACACCAACAAATTCAACACCAACTTCAACATTGAAAAACACCAACAAATTCAGCATCAACCTCGACATTGAAAAACACCATCAAATTCAACAACAACCTCAACATTGAAAAACAACAACAACCTCAACATTGAAAAACACCAACAAATGCAACAAAAACCTCAACATTGAAAACACCAACAAATTCAACAACAACCTCAACATTTAAAAACGCCAACAAATTCAACAACAACCTCAACATTGAAAAACAACAACCTCAACATTGAAAAACACCAACAAATTCAACAAAAAATTCAACATTGAAAAACACCAACAAATTCAACAACAACCCCGACATTGAAAAACACCAACAAATTCAACAACAACCTCAACTTTGAAAAACAACAACAACCTCATCATGGAAAAACACCAACAAATTCAACAACAACCTCAACATTGAAAAACAACAACATCCTCAAAATTGAAAAACACCAACAAATTCAACAACAACCCCAACATTTAAAAACAACAACATCCTCAACATTGAAAAACACCAACAAATTCAACAACAACCTCAACATTGAAAAACACCAACAAACTCAACAACAACCTCAACATTGAAAAACAACAACAACCTCAACATTGAAAAACACCAACAAATTCAACAACAACCTCAACATTGAAAAACACCAACAAATTCAACAACCTCAACATTGAAAAACAACAACAACCTCAATATTGAAAAACACCAACAAATTCAACAACAACCTCAACATTGAAACACAACAACCTCAACATTGAAAAACACCAACAAATTCAACAAAAAAGTCAACCTTGAAAAACACCAACAAATTCACAAAAACCCCGACATTGAAAAACACCTACAAATTCAACAACAACCTCAACTTTGAAAAACAACAACAACGTCATCATGGAAAAACACCAACAAATTCAACAACAACCTCAACATTGGAAAACAACAACAACCTCAACATTGAAAAACACCAACAAATTCAACAACAACCTCAACATTGAAAAACAACAACAAATTCAACAACAACCTCAGCATTGAAATACAACAACAACCTCAACATTGAAAAACACCAACAAATTCAACAACAACCTGAACATTGAAAAACAACAACAACTTCAACATTGAAAAACACCAACAAATTCAACAACAACCACAGCATTGAAAAACAACAACAACCTCAACATTGAAAAACACCAACAAATTCAACAACAACCTCAACATTGAAAAAAAACATCAACCTCAACATTGAAAAACACCAACAAATTCAACAACAACCTCAACATTAAAAAAGAACAACAACCTCAACATTGAAAAACACCAACAAATTCAACAACAACCTCAACATTGAAAAACAACAACAACCTCAACATTGAAAAACACCAACAAATTCAACAACAACCTCAACATTGAAAAACAACAACAACCTCAACATTGAAAAACACCAACGAATTCAACAACAACCTCAACATTGAAAAACACCAACAAATTCAACAACTACCTCAGCATTGAAAAACAACAACAACCTCAACATTGAAAAACACCAACAAATTCAACAACAACCTCAACATTGAAAAACAACAACAACCTCAACATTGAAAAACACCAACAAATTCAACAACAACTTCAACATTGAAAAACACCAACAAATTCACCAACAACCTCAACATTGAAAAACACCAACAAATTCAACAACAACCTCAACTTTGAAAAACAACAACATCCTCAACATTGAAAAACACCAACAAATTCAACAACAACCTCAACATTGAAAAACACCAACAAATTCAACATCTACCTCAGCATTGAAAAACAACAACAACCTCAACATTGAAAAACACCAACAAATTCAACAACAACCTCAACATTGAAAAACAACAACAACCTCAACATTGAAAAACACCAACAAATTCAACAAGAACTTCAACATTGAAAAACACCAACAAATTCACCATCAACCTCGAAATTGAAAAACACCAACAAATTCAACAACAACCTCAACATTGAAAAACAACAACCTCAACATTGAAAAACACCAACAAATTCAACAACAACCTCAACATTTAAAAACAGCAACAAATTCAAATACAACCTCAACATTGAAAAACAACAACAATCTCAACATTGAAAAACACCAACAAATTCAACAACAACCGAAACATTGAAAAACAGCAACAACCTCAACATTGAAAAACACCAGAAAATTCAACAACAACTTCAACATTGAAAAACACCAACAAATTCAGCAACAACCTCGACATTGAAAAACAACATCAAATTCAACAACAACCTCAACATTGAAAAACAACAACAACCTCAACATTGAAAAACACCAACAAATTCAACAAAAACCTCAACATTGAAAACACCAACAAATTCAACAACAACCTCAACATTTAAAAACGCCAACAAATTCAACAACAACCTCAACATTGAAAAACAACAACCTCAACATTGAAAAACACCAACAAATTCAACAAAAAATTCAACATTGAAAAACACCAACAAATTCAACAACAACCTCAACTTTGAAAAACAACAGCAACCTCATCATGGAAAAACACCAACAAATTCAACAACAACATCAACATTGAAAAACAACAACATCCTCAAAATTGAAAAACACCAACAAATTCAACAACAACCCCAACATTTAAAAACAACAACAACCTCAACATTGAAAAACACCAACAAATTCAACAACAACCTCAACATTGAAAAACACCAACAAATTCAACAACAACCTCAACATTGAAAAACACCAACAAACTCAACAACAACCTCAACATTGAAAAACAACAACAACCTCAACTTTGAAAAACACCAACAAATTCAACAACAACCTCAACATTGAAAAACACCAACAAATTCAACAACAACCTCAACATTGAAAAACAACAACCTCAACATTGAAAAACACCAACAAATTCAACAACAACCTCAACATTGAAAAACAACAACAACCTCAACATTGAAAAACACCAACAAATTCAACAAAAACCTCAACATTGAAAAACAACAACAAACTCAACATTGAAAAACACCAACAAATTCAACAACAACCTCAACATTGTAAAACAACAACAACCTCAACATTGAAAAACACCAACAAATTCAACAACAAAATCAACATTGAAAAACACCAACAAATTCAACACAACCTCAACATTGAAAAACAACAACAACCTCAAAATTGAAAAACACCAACAAATTCAACAACAACCTCAACATTGAAAATCAACAACAACCTCAACATTGAAAAACACCAACAAATTCAACAACAACCTCAACATTGAAAAACACCAACAAGCTCAACAACAACCTCAACATTGAAAAACAACAACAACCTCAACATTGAAAAACACCAACAAATTCAACAACAACCTCAACATTGAAAAACACCAACAAATTCAACAACAACCTCAACACTGAAAAACAACAACAACCTCAACATTGAAAAACACCAACAAATTCAACAACAACCTCAACATTGAAAAACAACAACAAACTCAACATTGAAAAACACCAACAAATTCAACAACAACCTCAACATTGAAAAACAACAACAACCTCAACATTGAAAAACACCAACAAATTCAACAACAACTTCAACATTGAAAAACGCCAATAAATTCAACAACAACCTCAACATTGAAAAACAACAACGTCAACATTGAAAAACACCAACAAATACAACAACAACCTCAACATTGAAAAACAACAACAACCTCAACATTGAAAAACACCAACAAATTCAACAACAACCTCAACATTGAAAAACACCAACAAATTCAACAACAACCTCAGCATTGAAAAACAACAACAACCTCAACATTGAAAAACACCAACAAATTCAACAACAACCTCAACATTGAAAAACAACAACAACCTCAACATTGAAAAACACCAACAAATTCAACAAAAACTTCAACATTGAAAAACACCAACAAATTCAACAACAACCTCGAAATTGAAAAACACCAACAAATTCAACAACAGCTTCAACATTGAAAAACACCAACAAATTCAACAACAACCTCGACATTGAAAAACACCATCAAATTCAACAACAACCTCAACGTTGAAAAACACCAAAGACCTCAAAATTGAAAAAACACAAACAAATTCAACAACAACCTCAACATTTAAAAACAACAACAACCTCAACATTGTAAAACACCAACAAATTCAACAACAACCTCAACATTGAAAAACACCAACAAATTCAACAACAACCTCAACATTGAAAAACACCAACAAACTCAACAACCTCAACATTGAAAAACAACAACAACCTCAACATTGAAAAACACCAACAAATTCAACAACAACCTCAACTTCGAAAAACACCAACAAATTAAACAACCTCAAAATTGAAAAACAACAACAACCTCAACATTGAAAAACACCAACAATATCAACAACAACCTCAACATTGAAAAACACCAACAAATTCAACAACAACCTCAACATTGAAAAACAACAACAACCTCAACATTGAAAAACACCAACAAATTCAACAACAACCTCAACATTGAAAAACAACAACAACCTCAACATTGAAAAACAACAACATCCTCAAAATTGAAAAACACCAACAAATTCAACAACAACCCCAACATTTAAAAACAACAACAACCTCAACATTGAAAAACACCAACAAATTCAACAACAACCTCAACATTGAAAAACACCAACAAATTCAACAACAACCTCAACATTGAAAAACAACAACAACCTCAACATTGAAAAACACCAACAAATTCAACAAAAAAGTCAACATTGAAAAACACCAACAAATTCACAAAAACCCCGACATTGAGAAACACCTACAAATTCAACAACAACCTCAACTTTGAAAAACAACAACAACGTCATCATGGAAAAACACCAACAAATTCAACAACAACCTCAACATTGGAAAACAACAACAACCTCAACATTGAAAAACACCAACAAATTCAACAACAACCTCAACATTGAAAAACAACAACAAATTCAACAACAACCTCAGCATTGAAATACAACAACAACCTCAACATTGAAAAACACCAACAAATTCAACAACAACCTGAACATTGAAAAACAACAACAACTTCAACATTGAAAAACACCAACAAATTCAACAACAACCACAGCATTGAAAAACAACAACAACCTCAACATTGAAAAACACCAACAAATTCAACAACAACCTCAACATTGAAAAAAAACATCAACCTCAACATTGAAAAACACCAACAAATTCAACAACAACCTCAACATTAAAAAAGAACAACAACCTCAACATTGAAAAACACCAACAAATTCAACAACAACCTCAACATTGAAAAACAACAACAACCTCAACATTGAAAAACACCAACAAATTCAACAACAACCTCAACATTGAAAAACAACAACAACCTCAACATTGAAAAACACCAACAAATTCAACAACAACCTCAACATCGAAAAACACCAACAAATTCAACAACTACCTCAGCATTGAAAAACAACAACAACCTCAACATTGAAAAACACCAACAAATTCAACAACAACCTCAACATTGAAAAACAACAACAACCTCAACATTGAAAAACACCAACAAATTCAACAACAACTTCAACATTGAAAAACACCAACAAATTCACCAACAACCTCAACATTGAAAAACACCAACAAATTCAACAAGAACCTCAACTTTGAAAAACAACAACATCCTCAACATTGAAAAACACCAACAAATTCATCAACAACCTCAACATTGAAAAACACCAACAAATTCAACATCTACCTCAGCATTGAAAAACAACAACAACCTCAACATTGAAAAACACCAACAAATTCAACAACAACCTCAACATTGAAAAACAACAACAACCTCAACATTGAAAAACACCAACAAATTCAACAAGAACTTCAACATTGAAAAACACCTACAAATTCACCATCAACCTCGAAATTGAAAAACACCAACAAATTCAACAACAACCTCAACATTGAAAAACAACAACAACCTCAACATTGAAAAACACCAACAAATGCAACAAAAACCTCAACATTGAAAACACCAACAAATTCAACAACAACCTCAACATTTAAAAACGCCAACAAATTCAACAACAACCTCAACATTGAAAAACAACAACCTCA
Organism: Isurus oxyrinchus; assembly: GCA_026770705.1. NCBI lineage: Eukaryota > Metazoa > Chordata > Chondrichthyes > Lamniformes > Lamnidae > Isurus > Isurus oxyrinchus. The sequence goes on from JANJGN010002707.1 coordinate 46,608, forward strand.
ACATTGAAAAACACCAACAAATTCAACAAAAAATTCAACATTGAAAAACACCAACAAATTCAACAACAACCCCGACATTGAAAAACACCAACAAATTCAACAACAACCTCAACTTTGAAAAACAACAACAACCTCATCATGGAAAAACACCAACAAATTCAACAACAACCTCAACATTGAAAAACAACAACATCCTCAAAATTGAAAAACACCAACAAATTCAACAACAACCCCAACATTTAAAAACAACAACATCCTCAACATTGAAAAACACCAACAAATTCAACAACAACCTCAACATTGAAAAACACCAACAAACTCAACAACAACCTCAACATTGAAAAACAACAACAACCTCAACATTGAAAAACACCAACAAGTTCAACAACAACCTCAACATTGAAAAACACCAACAAATTCAACAACCTCAACATTGAAAAACAACAACAACCTCAATATTGAAAAACACCAACAAATTCAACAACAACCTCAACATTGAAACACAACAACCTCAACATTGAAAAACACCAACAAATTCAACAAAAAAGTCAACCTTGAAAAACACCAACAAATTCACAAAAACCCCGACATTGAAAAACACCTACAAATTCAACAACAACCTCAACTTTGAAAAACAACAACAACGTCATCATGGAAAAACACCAACAAATTCAACAACAACCTCAACATTGGAAAACAACAACAACCTCAACATTGAAAAACACCAACAAATTCAACAACAACCTCAACATTGAAAAACAACAACAAATTCAACAACAACCTCAGCATTGAAATACAACAACAACCTCAACATTGAAAAACACCAACAAATTCAACAACAACCTGAACATTGAAAAACAACAACAACTTCAACATTGAAAAACACCAACAAATTCAACAACAACCACAGCATTGAAAAACAACAACAACCTCAACATTGAAAAACACCAACAAATTCAACAACAACCTCAACATTGAAAAAAAACATCAACCTCAACATTGAAAAACACCAACAAATTCAACAACAACCTCAACATTAAAAAAGAACAACAACCTCAACATTGAAAAACACCAACAAATTCAACAACAACCTCAACATTGAAAAACAACAACAACCTCAACATTGAAAAACAACAACAACCTCAACATTGAAAAACACCAACGAATTCAACAACAACCTCAACATTGAAAAACACCAACAAATTCAACAACTACCTCAGCATTGAAAAACAACAACAACCTCAACATTGAAAAACACCAACAAATTCAACAACAACCTCAACATTGAAAAACAACAACAACCTCAACATTGAAAAACACCAACAAATTCAACAACAACTTCAACATTGAAAAACACCAACAAATTCACCAACAACCTCAACATTGAAAAACACCAACAAATTCAACAACAACCTCAACTTTAAAAACAACAACATCCTCAACATTGAAAAACACCAACAAATTCAACAACAACCTCAACATTGAAAAACACCAACAAATTCAACATCTACCTCAGCATTGAAAAACAACAACAACCTCAACATTGAAAAACACCAACAAATTCAACAACAACCTCAACATTGAAAAACAACAACAACCTCAACATTGAAAAACACCAACAAATTCAACAAGAACTTCAACATTGAAAAACACCAACAAATTCACCATCAACCTCGAAATTGAAAAACACCAACAAATTCAACAACAACCTCAACATTGAAAAACAACAACCTCAACATTGAAAAACACCAACAAATTCAACAACAACCTCAACATTTAAAAACAGCAACAAATTCAAATACAACCTCAACATTGAAAAACAACAACAATCTCAACATTGAAAAACACCAACAAATTCAACAACAACCGAAACATTGAAAAACAGCAACAACCTCAACATTGAAAAACACCAGAAAATTCAACAACAACTTCAACATTGAAAAACACCAACAAATTCAGCAACAACCTCGACATTGAAAAACAACATCAAATTCAACAACAACCTCAACATTGAAAAACAACAACAACCTCAACATTGAAAAACACCAACAAATTCAACAAAAACCTCAACATTGAAAACACCAACAAATTCAACAACAACCTCAACATTTAAAAACGCCAACAAATTCAACAACAACCTCAACATTGAAAAACAACAACCTCAACATTGAAAAACACCAACAAATTCAACAAAAAATTCAACATTGAAAAACACCAACAAATTCAACAACAACCTCAACTTTGAAAAACAACAGCAACCTCATCATGGAAAAACACCAACAAATTCAACAACAACATCAACATTGAAAAACAACAACATCCTCAAAATTGAAAAACACCAACAAATTCAACAACAACCCCAACATTTAAAAACAACAACAACCTCAACATTGAAAAACACCAACAAATTCAACAACAACCTCAACATTGAAAAACACCAACAAATTCAACAACAACCTCAACATTGAAAAACACCAACAAACTCAACAACAACCTCAACATTGAAAAACAACAACAACCTCAACTTTGAAAAACACCAACAAATTCAACAACAACCTCAACATTGAAAAACACCAACAAATTCAACAACAACCTCAACATTGAAAAACAACAACCTCAACATTGAAAAACACCAACAAATTCAACAACAACCTCAACATTGAAAAACAACAACAACCTCAACATTGAAAAACACCAACAAATTCAACAAAAACCTCAACATTGAAAAACAACAACAAACTCAACATTGAAAAACACCAACAAATTCAACAACAACCTCAACATTGTAAAACAACAACAACCTCAACATTGAAAAACACCAACAAATTCAACAACAAAATCAACATTGAAAAACACCAACAAATTCAACACAACCTCAACATTGAAAAACAACAACAACCTCAAAATTGAAAAACACCAACAAATTCAACAACAACCTCAACATTGAAAATCAACAACAACCTCAACATTGAAAAACACCAACAAATTCAACAACAACCTCAACATTGAAAAACACCAACAAGCTCAACAACAACCTCAACATTGAAAAACAACAACAACCTCAACATTGAAAAACACCAACTAATTCAACAACAACCTCAACATTGAAAAACACCAACAAATTCAACAACAACCTCAACACTGAAAAACAACAACAACCTCAACATTGAAAAACACCAACAAATTCAACAACAACCTCAACATTGAAAAACAACAACAAACTCAACATTGAAAAACACCAACAAATTCAACAACAACCTCAACATTGAAAAACAACAACAACCTCAACATTGAAAAACACCAACAAATTCAACAACAACTTCAACATTGAAAAACACCAATAAATTCAACAACAACCTCAACATTGAAAAACAACAACGTCAACATTGAAAAACACCAACAAATACAACAACAACCTCAACATTGAAAAACAACAACAACCTCAACATTGAAAAACACCAACAAATTCAACAACAACCTCAACATTGAAAAACACCAACAAATTCAACAACAACCTCAGCATTGAAAAACAACAACAACCTCAACATTGAAAAACACCAACAAATTCAACAACAACCTCAACATTGAAAAACAACAACAACCTCAACATTGAAAAACACCAACAAATTCAACAAAAACTTCAACATTGAAAAACACCAACAAATTCAACAACAACCTCGAAATTGAAAAACACCAACAAATTCAACAACAGCTTCAACATTGAAATACACCAACAAATTCAACAACAACCTCGACATTGAAAAACTCCATCAAATTCAACAACAACCTCAACGTTGAAAAACACCAAAGACCTCAAAATTGAAAAAACACAAACAAATTCAACAACAACCTCAACATTTAAAAACAACAACAACCTCAACATTGTAAAACACCAACAAATTCAACAACAACCTCAACATTGAAAAACACCAACAAATTCAACAACAACCTCAACATTGAAAAACACCAACAAACTCAACAACCTCAACATTGAAAAACAACAACAACCTCAACATTGAAAAACACCAACAAATTCAACAACAACCTCAACTTCGAAAAACACCAACAAATTAAACAACCTCAAAATTGAAAAACAACAACAACCTCAACATTGAAAAACACCAACAATATCAACAACAACCTCAACATTGAAAAACACCAACAAATTCAACAACAACCTCAACATTGAAAAACAACAACAACCTCAACATTGAAAAACACCAACAAATTCAACAACAACCTCAACATTGAAAAACAACAACAACCTCAACATTGAAAAACAACAACATCCTCAAAATTGAAAAACACCAACAAATTCAACAACAACCCCAACATTTAAAAACAACAACAACCTCAACATTGAAAAACACCAACAAATTCAACAACAACCTCAACATTGAAAAACACCAACAAATTCAACAACAACCTCAACATTGAAAAACAACAACAACCTCAACATTGAAAAACACCAACAAATTCAACAAAAAAGTCAACATTGAAAAACACCAACAAATTCACAAAAACCCCGACATTGAGAAACACCTACAAATTCAACAACAACCTCAACTTTGAAAAACAACAACAACGTCATCATGGAAAAACACCAACAAATTCAACAACAACCTCAACATTGGAAAACAACAACAACCTCAACATTGAAAAACACCAACAAATTCAACAACAACCTCAACATTGAAAAACAACAACAAATTCAACAACAACCTCAGCATTGAAATACAACAACAACCTCAACATTGAAAAACACCAACAAATTCAACAACAACCTGAACATTGAAAAACAACAACAACTTCAACATTGAAAAACACCAACAAATTCAACAACAACCACAGCATTGAAAAACAACAACAACCTCAACATTGAAAAACACCAACAAATTCAACAACAACCTCAACATTGAAAAAAAACATCAACCTCAACATTGAAAAACACCAACAAATTCAACAACAACCTCAACATTAAAAAAGAACAACAACCTCAACATTGAAAAACACCAACAAATTCAACAACAACCTCAACATTGAAAAACAACAACAACCTCAACATTGAAAAACACCAACAAATTCAACAACAACCTCAACATTGAAAAACAACAACAACCTCAACATTGAAAAACACCAACAAATTCAACAACAACCTCAACATCGAAAAACACCAACAAATTCAACAACTACCTCAGCATTGAAAAACAACAACAACCTCAACATTGAAAAACACCAACAAATTCAACAACAACCTCAACATTGAAAAACAACAACAACCTCAACATTGAAAAACACCAACAAATTCAACAACAACTTCAACATTGAAAAACACCAACAAATTCACCAACAACCTCAACATTGAAAAACACCAACAAATTCAACAAGAACCTCAACTTTGAAAAACAACAACATCCTCAACATTGAAAAACACCAACAAATTCATCAACAACCTCAACATTGAAAAACACCAACAAATTCAACATCTACCTCAGCATTGAAAAACAACAACAACCTCAACATTGAAAAACACCAACAAATTCAACAACAACCTCAACATTGAAAAACAACAACAACCTCAACATTGAAAAACACCAACAAATTCAACAAGAACTTCAACATTGAAAAACACCTACAAATTCACCATCAACCTCGAAATTGAAAAACACCAACAAATTCAACAACAACCTCAACATTGAAAAACAACAACAACCTGAACATTGAAAAACACCAACAAATTCAACAACAACCTCAACATTGAAAAACAACAACCTCAACATTGAAAAACACCAACAAATTCAACAACAACCTCGACATTTAAAAACAGCAACAAATTCAAATACAACCTCAACATTGAAAAACAACAACAATCTCAACATTGAAAAACACCAACAAATTCAACAACAACCGCAACATTGAAAAACAGCAACAACCTCAACATTGAAAAACACCAGAAAATTCAACAACAACTTCAACATTGAAAAACACCAACAAATTCAGCAACAACCTCGACATTGAAAAACAACATCAAATTCAACAACAACCTCAACATTGAAAAACAACAACAACCTCAACATTGAAAAACACCAACAAATTCAACAAAAACCTCAACATTGAAAACACCAACAAATTCAACAACAACCTCAACATTTATAAACGCCAACAAATTCAACAACAACCTCAACATTGAAAAACAACAACCTCAACATTGAAAAACACCAACAAATTCAACAAAAAATTCAACATTGAAAAACACCAACAAATTCAACAACAACCTCAACTTTGAAAAACAACAACAACCTCATCATGGAAAAACACCAACAAATTCAACAACAAACTCAACATTGAAAAACAACAACAACCTCAACATTGAAAAACACCAACAAATTCAACAACAACTTCAACATTGAAAAACACCAACAAATTCACCAACAACCTCAACATTGAAAAACACCAACAAATTCAACAAGAACCTCAACTTTGAAAAACAACAACATCCTCAACATTGAAAAACACCAACAAATTCATCAACAACCTCAACATTGAAAAACACCAACAAATTCAACATCTACCTCAGCATTGAAAAACAACAACAACCTCAACATTGAAAAACACCAACAAATTCAACAACAACCTCAACATTGAAAAACAACAACAAACTCAACATTGAAAAACACCAACAAATTCAACAAGAACTTCAACATTGAAAAACACCTACAAATTCACCATCAACCTCGAAATTGAAAAACACCAACAAATTCAACAACAACCTCAACATTGAAAAACAACAACAACCTCAACATTGAAAAACACCAACAAATTCAACAACAACCTCAACATTGAAAAACGACAACCTCAACATTGAAAAACACCAACAAATTCAACAACAACCTCGACATTTAAAAACAGCAACAAATTCAAATACAACCTCAACATTGAAAAACAACAACAATCTCAACATTGAAAAACACCAACAAATTCAACAACAACCGCAACATTGAAAAACAGCAACAACCTCAACATTGAAAAACACCAGAAAATTCAACAACAACTTCAACATTGAAAAACACCAACAAATTCAGCAACAACCTCGACATTGAAAAACAACATCAAATTCAACAACAACCTCAACATTGAAAAACAACAACAACCTCAACATTGAAAAACACCAACAAATTCAACAAAAACCTCAACATTGAAAACACCAACAAATTCAACAACAACCTCAACATTTAAAAACGCCAACAAATTCAACAACAACCTCAACATTGAAAAACAACAACCTCAACATTGAAAAACACCAACAAATTCAACAAAAAATTCAACATTGAAAAACACCAACAAATTCAACAACAACCTCAACTTTGAAAAACAACAACAACCTCATCATGGAAAAACACCAACAAATTCAACAACAACATCAACATTGAAAAACAACAACATCCTCAAAATTGAAAAACACCAACAAATTCAACAACAACCCCAACATTTAAAAACAACAACAACCTCAACATTGAAAAACACCAACAAATTCAACAACAACCTCAACATTGAAAAACACCAACAAATTCAACAACAACCTCAACATTGAAAAACACCAACAAACTCAACAACAACCTCAACATTGAAAAACAACAACAACCTCAACTTTGAAAAACACCAACAAATTCAACAACAACCTCAACATTGAAAAACACCAACAAATTCAACAACAACCTCAACATTGAAAAACAACAACCTCAACATTGAAAAACGCCAACAAATTCAACAACAACCTCAACATTGAAAAACAACAACAACCTCAACATTGAAAAACACCAACAAATTCAACAACAACCTCAACATTGAAAAACAACAACAAACTCAACATTGAAAAACACCAACAAATTCAACAACAACCTCAACATTGTAAAACAACAACAACCTCAACATTGAAAAACACCAACAAATTCAACAACAAAATCAACATTGAAAAACACCAGAAAATTCAACAACAACTTCAACATTGAAAAACACCAACAAATTCAGCAACAACCTCGACATTGAAAAACAACATCAAATTCAACAACAACCTCAACATTGAAAAACAACAACAACCTCAACATTGAAAAACACCAACAAATTCAACAAAAACCTCAACATTGAAAACACCAACAAATTCAACAACAACCTCAACATTTATAAACGCCAACAAATTCAACAACAACCTCAACATTGAAAAACAACAACCTCAACATTGAAAAACACCAACAAATTCAACAAAAAATTCAACATTGAAAAACACCAACAAATTCAACAACAACCTCAACTTTGAAAAACAACAACAACCTCATCATGGAAAAACACCAACAAATTCAACAACAACCTCAACATTGAAAAACAACAACAACCTCAACATTGAAAAACACCAACAAATTCAACAACAACTTCAACATTGAAAAACACCAACAAATTCACCAACAACCTCAACATTGAAAAACACCAACAAATTCAACAACAACCTCAACTTTGAAAAACAACAACATCCTCAACATTGAAAAACACCAACAAATTCATCAACAACCTCAACATTGAAAAACACCAACAAATTCAACATCTACCTCAGCATTGAAAAACAACAACAACCTCAACATTGAAAAACACCAACAAATTCAACAACAACCTCAACATTGAAAAACAACAACAAAATCAACATTGAAAAACACCAACAAATTCAACAAGAACTTCAACATTGAAAAACACCTACAAATTCACCATCAACCTCGAAATTGAAAAACACCAACAAATTCAACAACAACCTCAACATTGAAAAACAACAACAACCTCAACATTGAAAAACACCAACAAATTCAACAACAACCTCAACATTGAAAAACGACAACCTCAACATTGAAAAACACCAACAAATTCAACAACAACCTCGACATTTAAAAACAGCAACAAATTCAAATACAACCTCAACATTGAAAAACAACAACAATCTCAACATTGAAAAACACCAACAAATTCAACAACAACCGCAACATTGAAAAACAGCAACAACCTCAACATTGAAAAACACCAGAAAATTCAACAACAACTTCAACATTGAAAAACACCAACAAATTCAGCAACAACCTCGACATTGAAAAACAACATCAAATTCAACAACAACCTCAACATTGAAAAACAACAACAACCTCAACATTGAAAAACACCAACAAATTCAACAAAAACCTCAACATTGAAAACACCAACAAATTCAACAACAACCTCAACATTTAAAAACGCCAACAAATTCAACAACAACCTCAACATTGAAAAACAACAACCTCAACATTGAAAAACACCAACAAATTCAACAAAAAATTCAACATTGAAAAACACCAACAAATTCAACAACAACCTCAACTTTGAAAAACAACAACAACCTCATCATGGAAAAACACCAACAAATTCAACAACAACATCAACATTGAAAAACAACAACATCCTCAAAATTGAAAAACACCAACAAATTCAACAACAACCCCAACATTTAAAAACAACAACAACCTCAACATTGAAAAACACCAACAAATTCAACAACAACCTCAACATTGAAAAACACCAACAAATTCAACAACAACCTCAACATTGAAAAACACCAACAAACTCAACAACAACCTCAACATTGAAAAACAACAACAACCTCAACTTTGAAAAACACCAACAAATTCAACAACAACCTCAACATTGAAAAACACCAACAAATTCAACAACAACCTCAACATTGAAAAACAACAACCTCAACATTGAAAAACGCCAACAAATTCAACAACAACCTCAACATTGAAAAACAACAACAACCTCAACATTGAAAAACACCAACAAATTCAACAACAACCTCAACATTGAAAAACAACAACAAACTCAACATTGAAAAACACCAACAAATTCAACAACAACCTCAACATTGTAAAACAACAACAACCTCAACATTGAAAAACACCAACAAATTCAACAACAAAATCAACATTGAAAAACACCAACAAATTCAACACAACCTCAACATTGAAAAACAACAACAACCTCAACATTGAAAAACACCAACAAATTCAACAACAACCTCAACATTGAAAAACAACAACAACCTCAACATTGAGAAACACCAACAAATTCAACAACAACCTCAACATTGAAAAACACCAACAAATTCAACAACAACCTCAACATTGAAAAACAGCAAGAAACTCAACAGCCTCAACATTGAAAAACACCAACAAATTGAACAACAACCTCAACATTGAAAAACACCAACAAATTCAACAACTACCTCAGCATTGAAAAACAACAACAACCTCAACATTGAAAAACACCAACAAATTCAACAACAACCTCAACATTGAAAAACAACAACAACCTCAACATTGAAAAACACCAACAAATTCAACAACAACTTCAACATTGAAAAACACCAACAAATTCACCAACAACCTCGAAATTGAAAAACACCAACCAATTCAACAACAACCTCAACATTGAAAAACAACAACAACCTAAACATTGAAAAACACCAACAAATTCAACAACAACCTCAACATTGAAAAACAACAACAACCTCAACATTGAAAAACACCAACAAATTCAACAACAACCTCAACATTTAAAGCAGCAACAAATTCAAAAACAACCTCAACATTGAAAAACAACAACAATCTCAACATTGAAAAACACCAACAAATTCAACACCAACTTCAACATTGAAAAACACCAACAAATTCAGCATCAACCTCGACATTGAAAAACACCATCAAATTCAACAACAACCTCAACATTGAAAAACAACAACAACCTCAACATTGAAAAACACCAACAAATGCAACAAAAACCTCAACATTGAAAACACCAACAAATTCAACAACAACCTCAACATTTAAAAACGCCAACAAATTCAACAACAACCTCAACATTGAAAAACAACAACCTCAACATTGAAAAACACCAACAAATTCAACAAAAAATTCAACATTGAAAAACACCAACAAATTCAACAACAACCCCGACATTGAAAAACACCAACAAATTCAACAACAACCTCAACTTTGAAAAACAACAACAACCTCATCATGGAAAAACACCAACAAATTCAACAACAACCTCAACATTGAAAAACAACAACATCCTCAAAATTGAAAAACACCAACAAATTCAACAACAACCCCAACATTTAAAAACAACAACATCCTCAACATTGAAAAACACCAACAAATTCAACAACAACCTCAACATTGAAAAACACCAACAAACTCAACAACAACCTCAACATTGAAAAACAACAACAACCTCAACATTGAAAAACACCAACAAATTCAACAACAACCTCAACATTGAAAAACACCAACAAATTCAACAACCTCAACATTGAAAAACAACAACAACCTCAATATTGAAAAACACCAACAAATTCAACAACAACCTCAACATTGAAACACAACAACCTCAACATTGAAAAACACCAACAAATTCAACAAAAAAGTCAACCTTGAAAAACACCAACAAATTCACAAAAACCCCGACATTGAAAAACACCTACAAATTCAACAACAACCTCAACTTTGAAAAACAACAACAACGTCATCATGGAAAAACACCAACAAATTGAACAACAACCTCAACATTGGAAAACAACAACAACCTCAACATTGAAAAACACCAACAAATTCAACAACAACCTCAACATTGAAAAACAACAACAAATTCAACAACAACCTCAGCATTGAAATACAACAACAACCTCAACATTGAAAAACACCAACAAATTCAACAACAACCTGAACATTGAAAAACAACAACAACTTCAACATTGAAAAACACCAACAAATTCAACAAAAAATTCAACATTGAAAAACACCAACAAATTCAACAACAACCTCAACTTTGAAAAACAACAACAACCTCATCATGGAAAAACACCAACAAATTCAACAACAACATCAACATTGAAAAACAACAACATCCTCAAAATTGAAAAACACCAACAAATTCAACAACAACCCCAACATTTAAAAACAACAACAACCTCAACATTGAAAAACACCAACAAATTCAACAACAACCTCAACATTGAAAAACACCAACAAATTCAACAACAACCTCAACATTGAAAAACACCAACAAACTCAACAACAACCTCAACATTGAAAAACAACAACAACCTCAACTTTGAAAAACACCAACAAATTCAACAACAACCTCAACATTGAAAAACACCAACAAATTCAACAACAACCTCAACATTGAAAAACAACAACCTCAACATTGAAAAACGCCAACAAATTCAACAACAACCTCAACATTGAAAAACAACAACAACCTCAACATTGAAAAACACCAACAAATTCAACAACAACCTCAACATTGAAAAACAACAACAAACTCAACATTGAAAAACACCAACAAATTCAACAACAACCTCAACATTGTAAAACAACAACAACCTCAACATTGAAAAACACCAACAAATTCAACAACAAAATCAACATTGAAAAACACCAACAAATTCAACACAACCTCAACATTGAAAAACAACAACAACCTCAACATTGAAAAACACCAACAAATTCAACAACAACCTCAACATTGAAAAACAACAACAACCTCAACATTGAGAAACACCAACAAATTCAACAACAACCTCAACATTGAAAAACACCAACAAATTCAACAACAACCTCAACATTGAAAAACAGCAAGAAACTCAACAGCCTCAACATTGAAAAACACCAACAAATTGAACAACAACCTCAACATTGAAAAACACCAACAAATTCAACAGCTACCTCAGCATTGAAAAACAACAACAACCTCAACATTGAAAAACACCAACAAATTCAACAACAACCTCAACATTGAAAAACAACAACAACCTCAACATTGAAAAACACCAACAAATTCAACAACAACTTCAACATTGAAAAACACCAACAAATTCACCAACAACCTCGAAATTGAAAAACACCAACCAATTCAACAACAACCTCAACATTGAAAAACAACAACAACCTAAACATTGAAAAACACCAACAAATTCAACAACAACCTCAACATTGAAAAACAACAACAACCTCAACATTGAAAAACACCAACAAATTCAACAACAACCTCAACATTTAAAGCAGCAACAAATTCAAAAACAACCTCAACATTGAAAAACAACAACAATCTCAACATTGAAAAACACCAACAAATTCAACACCAACTTCAACATTGAAAAACACCAACAAATTCAGCATCAACCTCGACATTGAAAAACACCATCAAATTCAACAACAACCTCAACATTGAAAAACAACAACAACCTCAACATTGAAAAACACCAACAAATGCAACAAAAACCTCAACATTGAAAACACCATCAAATTCAACAACAACCTCAACATTTAAAAACGCCAACAAATTCAACAACAACCTCAACATTGAAAAACAACAACCTCAACATTGAAAAACACCAACAAATTCAACAAAAAATTCAACATTGAAAAACACCAACAAATTCAACAACAACCCCGACATTGAAAAACACCAACAAATTCAACAACAACCTCAACTTTGAAAAACAACAACAACCTCATCATGGAAAAACACCAACAAATTCAACAACAACCTCAACATTGAAAAACAACAACATCCTCAAAATTGAAAAACACCAACAAATTCAACAACAACCCCAACATTTAAAAACAACAACATCCTCAACATTGAAAAACACCAACAAATTCAACAACAACCTCAACATTGAAAAACACCAACAAACTCAACAACAACCTCAACATTGAAAAACAACAACAACCTCAACATTGAAAAACACCAACAAATTCAACAACAACCTCAACATTGAAAAACACCAACAAATTCAACAACCTCAACATTGAAAAACAACAACAACCTCAATATTGAAAAACACCAACAAATTCAACAACAACCTCAACATTGAAACACAACACCTCAACATTGAAAAACACCAACAAATTCAACAAAAAAGTCAACCTTGAAAAACACCAACAAATTCACAAAAACCCCGACATTGAAAAACACCTACAAATTCAACAACAACCTCAACTTTGAAAAACAACAACAACGTCATCATGGAAAAACACCAACAAATTGAACAACAACCTCAACATTGGAAAACAACAACAACCTCAACATTGAAAAACACCAACAAATTCAACAACAACCTCAACATTGAAAAACAACAACAAATTCAACAACAACCTCAGCATTGAAATACAACAACAACCTCAACATTGAAAAACACCAACAAATTCAACAACAACCTGAACATTGAAAAACAACAACAACTTCAACATTGAAAAACACCAACAAATTCAACAACAACCACAGCATTGAAAAACAACAACAACCTCAACATTGAAAAACACCAACAAATTCAACAACAACCTCAACATTGAAAAAAAACATCAACCTCAACATTGAAAAACACCAACAAATTCAACAACAACCTCAACATTAAAAAAGAACAACAACCTCAACATTGAAAAACACCAACAAATTCAACAACAACCTCAACATTGAAAAACAACAACAACCTCAACATTGAAAAACACCAACAAATTCAACAACAACCTCAACATTGAAAAACAACAACAACCTCAACATTGAAAAACACCAACGAATTCAACAACAACCTCAACATTGAAAAACACCAACAAATTCAACAACTACCTCAGCATTGAAAAACAACAACAACCTCAACATTGAAAAACACCAACAAATTCAACAACAACCTCAACATTGAAAAACAACAACAACCTCAACATTGAAAAACACCAACAAATTCAACAACAACTTCAACATTGAAAAACACCAACAAATTCACCAACAACCTCAACATTGAAAAACACCAACAAATTCAACAACAACCTCAACTTTGAAAAACAACAACATCCTCAACATTGAAAAACACCAACAAATTCAACAACAACCTC
>JANJGN010002708.1:0-61551 GCA_026770705.1 Isurus oxyrinchus
TACACCAGCTCCCCAAGTGAGCAACCCGCCTCGTGAAATTACCCAGACTTCTCCCCATTTCCCCTGCACATTCCCCCTTTCCCGACAACAATCCCATTCCCTCTCAAACCCCTCGATTGACACTCCCTCCCCCACACTCTCAGGCAGCGCCTTCCAGATCCTAACCCCTCGATTGACCCTCCCTCCCCCCACACTCTCAGGCAGCGCGTTCCAGATCCTAACCCCTCGCTGCGTGAGAAAGTCTCTCCTCGTGTCTCCGTCGCTCCTTTTACCCATCGCCTTCAATCCGTGTCCCTCTGCTTCTCCATCCTTCCCCCAATGGGAACAGTTTCTCCCGATCCACTCTGTCCCAGACCCCCTCATGATTTCGAACACCTCTATCAAATCTCCTCTCGACCTTCTCTTCTCCGAGGAGAACAGTCCCAACTTCTCCCATCGATCCACGTCACTGAAGTTCCTCATCCCTGGAACCATTCCCGTGAACCTTTCCCACACTCTCTTTCTCTCCAATTCCTTCACATCCTTCCTAAAGTGCGGAGCCCAGAACTGGACACAATACTCTAGTTGGGACCAAACGAGTGTTTTATTCAAGTTCAACATAACCTCTTTGCTCTTGTATTCTATGCCCCTATTACTAAAGCCCAGGGTACTGTCTGCTTTACTAACCGCTCTCTCAACCTGTCCTGCCCCCTTCAATAATAACTGCAGCTGAGGCCAACATGTCTGGGTTTTCTGTGAGAAAGTGATTCCTCAATTGCCCCTTGAGCAGCCTCGGTCAAAGTTAAAGGTTCTAGGCCCCTTGTATGGTGCTCCCTTGGTCACTGAGCATATGGTTTCGACCCAGCTCTCTACCTACTCAGCTCCTTCAATCATTTTAATCACCTACATGAGATTACCTCCAAGTCTTGCAAAATGTCTAGACTGGGTCAGGAGCTGCTGCGTTACAGGTTGGGGTGGCGGGGGCGGGGTTTTGCGGGTGTGTCACGCACTTCAACCCCCTCCTCCCCCCGCCGCCTCCCTTTCCTCTCATTGCACTCCCCTCCCCCGCTACTGATACGCCCCCCCCCCCCCCACCCCCAATTGCAAAAGGCTGCAAGGGTGACATTCCCATGCAGGAGAAGGGGAGGGGGGTGGGGGGTCAGAAAGTCGCTTACCTTGTCGTCTGGATCACTATCAATGTCACACTGCAAAATAAATAACAAACACAGAGTGAGTGAAGCCAACAAACAAGTCTCGTGATGAGATTAGTTCGGCAAGAGAGAGAGAGAGACGGGGGGGAGGGAGAGAGAGAGAGAGACGGGGGGAGGGAGAGAGAGAGAGAGAGACAGGGGGAGGGAGAGAGAGAGAGAGAGAGACAGGGGGAGGGAGAGAGAGAGAGAGACAGGGGGAGGGAGAGAGAGAGAGAGAGACAGGGGGAGGGAGAGAGAGAGAGAGAGACAGGGGGAGGGAGAGAGAGAGAGAGACAGGGGGGAGGGAGAGAGAGAGAGAGAGACAGGGGGAGGGAGAGAGAGAGAGAGAGACAGGGGGAGGAGAGAGAGAGAGAGAGACAGGGGGAGGGAGAGAGAGAGAGAGAGACAGGGGGAGGGAGAGAGAGAGAGAGGACAGGGGGAGGGAGAGAGAGAGAGAGACAGGGAGGGAGAGAGAGAGAGAGACAGGGGAGGGAGAGAGAGAGACAGGGGGAGGGAGAGAGAGAGAGACAGGGGGAGGGAGAGAGAGAGAGACAGGGGGAGGGAGAGAGAGAGAGACAGGGGGAGGGAGAGAGAGAGAGACAGGGGGAGGGGAGAGAGAGAGACAGGGGGGAGGGAGAGAGAGAGACAGGGGGAGGGAGAGAGAGAGACAGGGGGAGGGAGAGAGAGAGACAGGGGGAGGGAGAGAGAGAGACAGGGGGAGGGAGAGAGAGAGACAGGGGGAGGGAGAGAGAGAGACAGGGGGAGGGAGAGAGAGAGACAGGGGGAGGGAGAGAGAGAGACAGGGGGAGGGAGAGAGAGAGACAGGGGGAGGGAGAGAGAGAGACAGGGGGAGGGAGAGAGAGAGACAGGGGGAGGGAGAGAGAGAGACAGGGGGAGGGAGAGAGAGAGACAGGGGGAGGGAGAGAGAGAGAGAGACAGGGGAAGAGAGAGAGAGACAGGGGAAAGAGAGAGAGAGACAGGGGAAGAGAGAGAGAGACAGGGGAAGAGAGAGAGAGACAGGGGAAGAGAGAGAGAGACAGGGGAAGAGAGAGAGAGACAGGGGAAGAGAGAGAGAGACAGGGGAAGAGAGAGAGAGACAGGGGAAGAGAGAGAGAGACAGGGGAAGAGAGAGAGAGACAGGGGAAGAGAGAGAGAGACAGGGGAAGAGAGAGAGAGACAGGGGGAGGGAGAGAGAAAGAGAGATGGGGGAGAGAGAGACAGGGGAAGAGAGAGAGAGACAGAGGGAGGGAGAGAGAAAGAGAGACAGGGAGAGAGAGAGAGAGACGGGGGAGAGAGAGAGAGAGACAGGGGAAGAGAGAGAGAAAGAGAGACAGGGGGAGGGAGAGAGAGAGAGAGAGAGAGAGAGAGAGACGGGGGGGAAAGAGATAGAGAGACAGGGGAAGGGAGAGAGAAAGAGAGAGAGGGAGAGGCCAGGGGAGAGAGGGAGAGGCAGGGGGAGAGAGAGAGAGAGAGGGAGGCAGGGGGAGAGAGAGAGAGAGAGGGAGGCAGGGGGAGAGAGAGAGAGAGAGGGAGGCAGGGGGAGAGAGAGAGAGGGAGGCAGGGGGGAGAGAGAGAGAGAGAGAGAGGGAGGCAGGGGGAGAGAGAGAGAGAGAGAGAGGGAGGCAGGGGGGAGAGAGAGAGAGAGAGGGAGGCAGGGGGAGAGAGAGAGAGAGAGAGGGAGGCAGGGGGAGAGAGAGAGAGAGAGGGAGGCAGGGGGAGAGAGAGAGAGAGAGGGAGGCAGGGGGAGAGAGAGAGAGAGAGGGAGGCAGGGGGGAGAGAGAGAGAGAGAGGGAGGCAGGGGGAGAGAGAGAGAGAGGGAGGCAGGGGGAGAGAGAGAGAGAGGGAGGCAGGGGGGAGAGAGAGAGAGGGAGGCAGGGGGAGAGAGAGAGAGAGAGGGAGGCAGGGGGAGAGAGAGAGAGAGAGGGAGGCAGGGGGAGAGAGAGAGAGAGAGGGAGGCAGGGGGAGAGAGAGAGAGAGAGGGAGGCAGGGGGAGAGAGAGAGAGAGAGAGGGAGGCAGGGGGGAGAGAGAGAGAGAGAGGGAGGCAGGGGGAGAGAGAGAGAGAGAGGGAGGCAGGGGGAGAGAGAGAGAGAGAGAGGGAGGCAGGGGGAGAGAGAGAGAGGGAGGGAGGCAGGGGGAGAGAGAGAGAGGGAGGGAGGCAGGGGGAGAGAGAGAGAGGGAGGGAGGCAGGGGGAGAGAGAGAGAGGGAGGGAGGCAGGGGGAGAGAGAGAGAGGGAGGGAGGCAGGAGGGGGGAGAGAGAGAGAGGGGAGGGAGGCAGGGGGAGAGAGAGAGAGGGAGGGAGGCAGGGGGAGAGAGAGAGAGGGAGGGAGGCAGGGGGAGAGAGAGAGAGGGAGGGAGGCAGGGGGAGAGAGAGAGAGGGAGGGAGGCAGGGGGAGAGAGAGAGAGGGAGGGAGGCAGGGGGAGAGAGAGAGAGGGAGGCAGGGGGAGAGAGAGAGAGGGAGGCAGGGGGAGAGAGAGAGAGGGAGGCAGGGGGGAGAGAGAGAGAGGGAGGCAGGGGGAGAGAGAGAGAGGGAGGCAGGGGGAGAGAGAGAGAGGGAGGCAGGGGGAGAGAGAGAGAGGGAGGCAGGGGGAGAGAGAGAGAGGGAGGCAGGGGGAGAGAGAGAGAGGGAGGCAGGGGGAGAGAGAGAGGAGGGAGGCAGGGGGAGAGAGAGAGAGGGAGGCAGGGGGAGAGAGAGAGAGGGAGGCAGGGGGAGAGAGAGAGAGGGAGGCAGGGGGAGAGAGAGAGAGGGAGAGAGAGGCAGGGGGAGAGAGAGAGAGAGAGAGGGAGGCAGGGGGAGAGAGAGAGAGAGAGAGAGGGAGAGGAGAGAGAGAGAGAGAGAGAGGGAGGCAGGGGGAGAGAGAGAGAGAGAGAGAGGGAGGCAGGGGGAGGGAGAGAGAGAGAGACAGGGGGGAGGGAGAGAGAGAGAGAGACAGGGGGAGGGAGAGAGAGAGAGACAGGGGGAGGGAGAGAGAGAGAGAGACAGGGAGAGGGAGAGAGAGAGAGACAGGGGAGAGGGAGAGAGAGAGAGACAGGGGGAGGGAGAGAGAGAGACAGGGGGAGGGAGAGAGAGAGAGACAGGGGGAGGGAGAGAGAGAGAGACAGGGGGAGGGAGAGAGAGAGAGACAGGGGGAGGGAGAGAGAGAGACAGGGGGAGGGAGAGAGAGAGACAGGGGGAGGGAGAGAGAGAGACAGGGGGAGGGAGAGAGAGAGACAGGGGGAGGGAGAGAGAGAGACAGGGGGAGGGAGAGAGAGAGACAGGGGGGAGGGGAGAGAGAGAGAGGGGGAGGGAGAGAGAGAGACAGGGGGAGGGAGAGAGAGAGACAGGGGGAGGGAGAGAGAGAGACAGGGGGAGGGAGAGAGAGAGACAGGGGGGAGGGAGAGAGAGAGACAGGGGGAGGGAGAGAGAGAGACAGGGGGAGGGAGAGAGAGAGACAGGGGGAGGGAGAGAGAGAGACAGGGGGGAGGGAGAGAGAGAGACAGGGGGAGGGAGAGAGAGAGACAGGGGGAGGGAGAAGAGAGAGACAGGGGGAGGGAGAGAGAGAGACAGGGGGAGGGAGAGAGAGAGAGACAGGGGGAAGAGAGAGAGAGACAGGGGAAGAGAGAGAGAGACAGGGGAAGAGAGAGAGAGACAGGGGGAAGAGAGAGAGAGACAGGGGAAGAGAGAGAGAGAAGGACAGGAAGAGAGAGAGAGACAGGGGGAGGGAGAGAGAAAGAGAGATGGGGGGAGAGAGAGACGGGGGAAGAGAGAGAGAGACAGAGGGAGGGAGAGAGAAAGAGAGACAGGGAGAGAGAGAGAGAGACGGGGGAGAGAGAGAGAGAGACAGGGGAAGAGAGAGAGAAAGAGAGACAGGGGGAGGGAGAGAGAGAGAGAGAGAGAGAGAGAGAGACGGGGGAAAGAGATAGAGAGACAGGGGAAGGGAGAGAGAAAGAGAGAGAGGGAGAGGCCAGGGGGAGAGAGGGAGAGGCAGGGGGAGAGAGAGAGAGAGAGGGGAGGCAGGGGGGAGAGAGAGAGAGAGAGAGGGAGGCAGGGGGAGAGAGAGAGAGAGAGAGGGAGGCAGGGGGAGAGAGAGAGAGAGAGAGAGGGAGGCAGGGGGAGAGAGAGAGAGAGAGAGAGAGGGAGGCAGGGGGAGAGAGAGAGAGAGAGAGAGGGAGGCAGGGGGAGAGAGAGAGAGAGAGGGAGGCAGGGGGAGAGAGAGAGAGAGAGAGGGAGGCAGGGGGAGAGAGAGAGAGAGAGAGGGAGGCAGGGGGAGAGAGAGAGAGAGAGGGAGGCAGGGGGAGAGAGAGAGAGAGAGGGGAGGCAGGGGGAGAGAGAGAGAGAGAGGGAGGCAGGGGGAGAGAGAGAGAGAGAGGGAGGCAGGGGGGAGAGAGAGAGAGAGAGGGAGGCAGGGGGAGAGAGAGAGAGAGAGGGAGGCAGGGGGAGAGAGAGAGAGAGAGGGAGGCAGGGGGAGAGAGAGAGAGAGAGGGAGGCAGGGGGAGAGAGAGAGAGAGAGGGAGGCAGGGGGAGAGAGAGAGAGAGAGAGGGAGGCAGGGGGAGAGAGAGAGAGAGAGAGAGGGAGGCAGGGGGAGAGAGAGAGAGAGAGAGAGAGGGAGGCAGGGGGGAGAGAGAGAGAGAGAGAGAGGGAGGCAGGGGGAGAGAGAGAGAGAGAGGGAGGCAGGGGGAGAGAGAGAGAGAGAGAGGGAGGCAGGGGGAGAGAGAGAGAGAGAGGGAGGCAGGGGGAGAGAGAGAGAGGGAGGGAGGCAGGGGGAGAGAGAGAGAGGGAGGGAGGCAGGGGGAGAGAGAGAGAGGAGGGAGGCAGGGGGAGAGAGAGAGAGGGAGGGAGGCAGGGGAGAGAGAGAGAGGAGGGAGGCAGGGGGAGAGAGAGAGAGAGGGAGGGAGGCAGGGGGAGAGAGAGAGAGGGAGGGAGGCAGGGGGAGAGAGAGAGAGGGAGGGAGGCAGGGGGAGAGAGAGAGAGGGAGGGAGGCAGGGGGAGAGAGAGAGAGGGAGGGAGGCAGGGGGAGAGAGAGAGAGGGAGGGAGGCAGGGGAGAGAGAGAGAGGGAGGGAGGCAGGGGGAGAGAGAGAGAGGGAGGGAGGCAGGGGGAGAGAGAGAGAGGGAGGGAGGCAGGGGGAGAGAGAGAGAGGGAGGGAGGCAGGGGGGAGAGAGAGAGAGAGGGAGGGAGGCAGGGGGAGAGAGAGAGAGGGAGGGAGGCAGGGGGAGAGAGAGAGAGGGAGGGAGGCAGGGGGAGAGAGAGAGAGGGAGGCAGGGGGAGAGAGAGAGAGGGAGGCAGGGGGAGAGAGAGAGAGGGAGGCAGGGGGAGAGAGAGAGAGGGAGGCAGGGGGAGAGAGAGAGAGGGAGGCAGGGGGAGAGAGAGAGGAGGGAGGCAGGGGGGAGAGAGAGAGAGGGAGGCAGGGGGAGAGAGAGAGAGAGGGAGGCAGGGGGAGAGAGAGAGAGGGAGGCAGGGGGAGAGGAGAGAGAGGGAGGCAGGGGGAGAGAGAGAGAGGGAGGCAGGGGGAGAGAGAGAGAGGGAGGCAGGGGGAGAGAGAGAGAGGGGGAGGCAGGGGGAGAGAGAGAGAGAGGGAGGCAGGGGGGAGAGAGAGAGAGGGAGGCAGGGGGGGAGAGAGAGAGAGAGGGAGGCAGGGGGAGAGAGAGAGAGGGAGGCAGGGGGGAGAGAGAGAGAGGGAGGCAGGGGGAGAGAGAGAGAGGGGAGGCAGGGGGAGAGAGAGAGAGGGAGGCAGGGGGAGAGAGAGAGAGGGAGAGAGAGGCAGGGGAGAGAGAGAGAGAGAGAGAGAGAGGAGGCAGGGGGAGAGAGAGAGAGAGAGAGAGAGAGGGAGGCAGGGGGAGAGAGAGAGAGAGAGAGAGAGAGGGAGGCAGGGGGAGAGAGAGAGAGGGAGGCAGGGGGAGAGAGAGAGAGGGAGAGGGAGGCAGGGGGAGAGAGAGAGAGAGAGGGAGACGGGGGAGAGGGAGACGGGGGAGAGGGAGACGGGGGAGAGGGAGAAGGGGGAGAGGGAGAAGGGGGAGAGGGAGAAGGGGAGAGGGAGAAGGGGGAGAGGGAGAAGGGGGAGAGGGAGAAGGGGGAGAGGGAGAAGGGGGAGAGGGAGAAGGGGGAGAGGGAGAAGGGGGAGAGGGAGACAGGGAGGGAATGAGAGACAGGGAGGGAATGAGAGACAGGGAGACGGGGAAGAGAGAGAGAGAGAGAGAGAGATGGACAGGGAGGGAAAGAGAGAGAGAGAGACAGAGACGGGGCAGAAAGAGAGAGAGACGGGGGAGAGAGAGAGTGAGAGAGACCGGGGAGAGAGAGAGAGAGACGGGGGAGAGAGAGAGTGAGAGAGACCGGGGAGAGAGAGAGAGAGACAGAGAGAGAGAGAGAGGTGCTTGCAACAAGGGTGATGATGATGCAGGGACAGCTTGGGTGTTGTGGGGTGTGGGGGGTGTTGGGGGGGTGTTGTGGGGGTGTGTGGGTGTTTGTGGGGGGTGGTGTGGGGGGTGTGGGTGTTGTGGGGGGTGGGGGGTGTGGGGGAGCAACGTCGAAGTTGACAATTGCTGTGAGCTGGGTTTATTGGAGGGCCTCACAGGAGACGGGAGGGGGTGTGAAAAAGAGGCACCGGCGGCGCGTTGGAGCTTCATGTCAGGCTGTAACTGAACTCACCAACCCGTTCTTGGGGCTGACCCGGGACAGGGAGTAAGACAGCTGCCACGCCGCAACGACCACGAGGAGCAGAGCGTTCAGCTCCCACAGCCGGACAAGGAGTCTGTCCGTGCCCGTGAAGATGGAGATGGGGGCGGGGAGGGGAGGGTGGGAGCAGGGCCGAGATTGGGCGCTGTCCTCCGGCCTACGAGGGGAAGGTCGAAGGGCCTTCATCTTGGCTTGTGCGGGACTGCCCGTCCTTGCCGCTTGGGGTGAACGCCCAGGCGTCAGTCAGGCAGGCTGTCCGCTGGGCCTTGTTCCCTTCGTCTCCCTCACTCCACCGAGCGGGAGGGCGGCGGGCTGGAGACTTAAACATTCCAGCGGCACAGCCCGCGATCCAGGCCAGCGCTGCTGGGAGGGTGGCAGGACTGCGGGAGGGCAACACTGGTGCAGAGGCGGGTCGTTCCTGCCAGTGAGCCAGTCTGGGGAATTGTGGCGGTAGCAGGCGGAGGGAGTGGGGTGGGGGTGGGGGGGTGTGGGGATGGGGGGGGCGGATGCGATTTTACAAGTTTTGTGCCAAGGACTTACAAAATATCCCGTTCCCAAGCTGGAGGTGCGCAGAGACCTGCAGAAGGAAAGGAGTGAAGAGAAAAGGTTCAGTCCAGGCCGCGCGCCATCACCAAGTATCGCCGCACACGCAGGCCTGCACACCACGCGCAGAGCCCAAAGGTTTCAGCAAGGCAGCCCCCTTCTCTTGTCCGAGTCATACCCGACACGGAGAATGGCCTCCATCACCCGCCCATCCACACATTAACTCACCCACCCACGTACCCACTCACCCACCCACCCACTCACCCACCCACATACCCACTCACCCACCCACCCACTCACACACCCACCCACCCACAAACCCACTCACACACCCACCCACCCACACACGCACCCACCCACACACCTACCCAGTCATGCACCCACCCACTCTCGCACCCACCCAAACACGCATTCACTCACACACGCACTCACCCACCCACCCATTCACGCACGCACTCACCCACCCACCCACGCACCCACTCACGCACCCACCCACGCACCCACCCACGCACCCACCCACGCACCCACCCACGCACCCACCCACGCACCCACCCACGCACCCACTCACGCACCCACTCACGCACCCACTCACGCACCCACTCACGCACCCACTCACGCACCCACTCACGCACCCACTCACGCACCCACTCACGCACCCACTCACGCACCCACTCACGCACCCACTCACGCACCCACTCACGCACCCACTCACGCACCCACTCACGCACCCACTCACGCACCCACTCACGCACCCACTCACGCACCCACTCACGCAACAACTCACCCACCCACTCACGCAACAACTCACCCACCCACTCACGCAACAACTCACCCACCCACTCACACACGCACTCACCCACCCACCAACTCACCCACCCACTCGCACCAACTCACCCACCCACTCGCACCAACTCACCCACCCACTCGCACCAACTCACCCACCCACTCGCACCAACTCACCCACCCACTCGCACCAACTCACCCACCCACTCACGCACCAACTCACCCACCCACTCACGCACCAACTCACCCACCCACTCACGCACCAACTCACCCACCCACTCACACACGCACCCACCCACCGACTCACGCACGCACCAACTCACCCACCCACCCATTCACACACGCACTCACCCACACACGCACGCACCAACTCACCCACCCACTCACGCACCCACCCACTCACTCTCACGCCCACCCACTCATGCATGCACCCACTCACGTATGCACCTACCCACGTATGCACCTACCCACCCATGCACCCACCCGCTCATGCACTCACTCACTCACCCATCCACTCATGCACAAATGCACCCACTCACTCACTCACACACCCACAAGAGTGTAAATTAGGCCCAACATTTGACACCGAGCTACATTGAAGGTATAGTACGGGGCAGGCCAACAGAAGCTGGGTAAGTTTGAAGGATCAGCTCGAAAGAGCGGGGGAACGCGGAAACATCCACAAGAGGAATTTAGGAGCTTCGGCCTCAGGGAGTTGAAGGCGCAGCCGCCAATGGCGGAGCGATGGGGATCAGGGGATGCTCCAAGAGGCTGGAATTGGAGGAGCACAGAGATCTCGGATGGTTGTAGGGGCTGTAGGAGGTTACAGAGACAGGGAGGGGTGTAGGGGCTGGAGGAGGTTACAGAGATAGGGAGGGGTGTAGGGGCTGGAGGAGGTTACAGAGATAGGGAGGGGTGTAGGGGCTGCAGGAGGTTACAGAGATAGGGAGGGGTGTAGGGGCTGGAGGAGGTTACAGAGATAGGGAGGGCTGTAGGGGCTGGAGGAGGTTACAGAGATAGGGAGGGGTGTAGGGGCTGGAGGAGGTTACAGAGATAGGGAGGGGTGTAGGGGCTGGAGGAGGTTACAGAGATAGGGAGGGGTGTAGGGGCTGGAGGAGGTTACAGAGATAGGGAGGGGTGTAGGGGCTGGAGGAGGTTACAGAGATAGGGAGGGCTGTAGGGGCTGGAGGAGGTTACAGAGATAGGGAGGGGTGTAGAGGCTGGAGGAGGTTACAGAGATAGGGAGGGGTGTAGGGGCTGGAGGAGGTTACAGAGATAGGGAGGGTTGTAGGGGCTGGAGGAGGTTACAGAGATAGGGAGGGGTGTAGGGACTGGAGGAGGTTACAGAGATAGGGAGGTTATAGGGGCTGGAGGAGGTTACAGAGACAGGGAGGGGTGTAGGGGCTGGAGGAGGTTACAGAGATAGGGAGGGGTGTAGTGACTGGAGGAGGTTACAGAGATAGGGAGGGGTGTAGGGGCTGGAGGGGTTTACAGAGATAGGGAGGGGTGTAGGGGTTGGAGGAGGTTACAGAGATAGGGAGGGGTGTAGGGGCTGGAGGAGGTTACAGAGATAGGGAGGGGTGTAGGGGTTGGAGGAGGTTACAGAGATAGGGAGGGGTGTATGGGCTGGAGGAGGTTACAGAGATAGGGAGGGGTGTAGGGGTTAGAGGAGGTTACAGAGATAGGGAGGGTTGTAGGGTTTAAAGGAGGTTACAGAGATAGGGAGGGTTGTAGGGTTTAAAGGAGGTTACAGAGATAGGGAGGGTTGTAGGGTTTAAAGGAGGTTACAGAGATAGGGAGGGTTGTAGGGTTTAAAGGAGGTTACAGAGATAGGGAGGATTGTAGGGGCTGGAGGAGGTTACAGAGATAGAGAGGGGTGTAGGGGCTGGAGGAGGTTACAGAGATAGGGAGGGGTGTAGGGGCTGGAGGAGGTTATAGAGATAGGGAGGGGGTGTAGGGTTTAAAGGAGGTTATAGAGATAGGGAGGGTTGTAGGGTTTAAAGGAGGTTACAAAGATAGGGAGGGTTGTAGGGTTTAAAGGAGGTTACAGAGATAGGGAGGGTTGTAGGGTTTAAAGGAGGTTACAGAGATAGGGAGGGTTGTAGGGTTTAAAGGAGGTTACAGAGATAGGGAGGGTTGTAGGGTTTAAAGGAGGTTACAGAGATAGGGAGGGTTGTACACTTTGGAGGAAGTGACAGAGATAGGGAGGTAACACAGGCCATGGAGATGGGTTGGAAATGAGGCAAGAATGGACAACAATTACGGGAGGACTGGAGATCTCAGGAGCTTGTGGGGCTGGTGGGGTGGGGGGGAATGGGGGGTCAGTAGGCGGAGGGGTGTACACAGAACTGGAAGAGTATCGTGCTTTGCGGTGGGGGGGGGGGGGGGGCGTTAAGGACGAAGGTGGTTACAGAGCCAGTACTGGGCAAAACCATCACTTCACTGAAAACGTGGTCCTGAAAACGTGTGTGTGTGTGTGTGTGTGTGTGTGTGTGTGTGTGTGGGGGTGGGGGTGGGGGTGGGGGTTGGGGAAGCATAGCCTCTATGGTGGTGAGGATCCCCATCACGATCCAGAAAACATGAGAAAAACTACGGCCGTTTCTGCCTTTTGGCCAGCGGTTCCAACTTTAACAACAAAAACACTCCCAATGACGCAGCAATTGAACTCTGACTGGCCCCGGGACGCTATGGCTGCCGCTTCCGGCACCCGACGCCTCCCTGCGACAGGGTGGAGGGGGTGGCGGCGACATCTGAGCAGTAGACTCGAAAGAGAACGGGCTGTGGATCCAGGCCCTAATATTGTCGCCAGCCAGTGTTTAACAAGGAGGTGTTGCTCAGCACGAAATACTGGCGCTATACTGGTTGCATTTTACGTAGGGTGAGCTGCGCGCCACTTACATCGCTGCCCGCGCCACGCGAGCTGCTGCGCTGGGAGCTTGCGTTCTCGCCGCCCGTGCTTTCATTCCCTCTGGCCGGGCCCTTGGTTTTCACCTGTGCGATGGAACAGAGCGGGTTAGTCAACGTCTGGTTCACCTCACCCCTTCACTCAGCCGGACGAGAGAGGCTGCGGCCGGGATCGGCGCCCTCTCCGCTCTTCCCCTCCGCGGCCCCCCCCCCTTCCCCCCCTCCCCTCCCCCCGCCACCCATCACGTACCCAGGGAGGGGCGCCTTCGACCCCAGCCTCCCGCCTCCCCGTGCCCCCGCAGCACAGCGCCCGGCCGCTCCCCCCGTCAGTTTCAGCTGCCGAGCGCAGGGAGAGGAAATTGCTGGCCGGTCTCAGGTCCGCACGGCAACAGCAAGGCAGCCATCCGGCCCGTCGTGCCTCCTGCCAGCTCCTCGGAAGAGCCTGCCAGCCGGTCACGCGCACCACCGACACCGCCCCGGCTCCTTCCCTCAAGCTCCGTAAAATCCGTGCCCCGGTTTCTCCAATTCCACCATTTCGAGCGCTCCTATTGAATCCGCTCCGGGTCACGACAACCCGCTGTGTGAAGCGATGTTCCCTCAGCTTCCCTCTCCTTCTACACCTTAAACCTGCGTCCCTCTGGTTAACGAATCCACCCCCAGCCCCTGCCACTGGAAACAGTTTCTCTCAAACTACTCTCTTCAAACATCAAGAGCAAATGGGGAATATTGGTGTTTAATGCCGGGGAACCGAGCACAGAAGTGGGGAAGTCTCGCTCCGACTGTACAGGGCGTTGGGGAGGCCGCACCTGGAGCACTGGGGACAGTTCTGGCCTCCTTACTTAAGGAGGGATTTACCCCCACTGGAGGCCGTTCAGAGCAGGTTCACCCGGCTGATTCCTGGGACGAAGGGGGTTTGTCTTGTGAGGAGAGGGGTTGAGCAGGTAGGGCCCAGTTACCCGTTGGAGTTTAGAAGAATGAGAGGCGATCTTATCGAGACAGATAAGATTCTGAGGGGGGGGGTAGGGGCTCGACAGGGGGGGATGCTGGGAGGATGTTTCCCCCCTCGTGGGGGGGTATCTAGAATGAGGGGACGGGGGAAGGGGGGGGCACAGTTTCAGAACGAGGGGGTCTCCCGTTGGAGACGGAGATGAGGAGGAATTTCTTCCCTCAGAGGGGGGTCCAACTGTGGGATTCTCTCCCTCCCCTCTCAGAGAGCAGTGGAGCCCGGGGCGTTGGATATATTCAAGGAAGAGCGAGGTGGGTTTCTGATTGACGAAGGTTATGGCGGAACGGGACAGACAGGAAAGTGGATTTAAGGCCACAATCAGATCAGCCGTGATCTTATCGGATGGGGGGGGAGCAGGCTTGAGAGGCCGAATGGCCCCACTCCGGCTCCTTGTGCATGATCAGAAAGTAGCTTCCCCTTGTGGGAGAGATTAGAATGGCGGGGATGGGCACACATTAAAACGAAGGGGGTCTCCCCTTTGGGACGGAAGCGGGGAAGGCTTCCTGGTTCCGGCCGGCCGCCCCGATGTCCGGTGAACTCCCGCCTTCCTTTCCAACAGCTGGAAACCGAGCATGCTCGCAGGGCCACGGTGTCCAGGGCTGACTGCAGGGCTTCAAGCGGCCACAGGATGGAGCTGGGCACCCATTCAGAGGAAGCAGCGAGCTGAGGAGCCCGCATCACGAGAGGAGCTCTGCCCGAAGGCTTGGAGGGGAGGGGAGCGGTGCGCTCGAAGCCTCTGCAGCAGACCGAATAGGGTCTGCTTCCAAAACGGGACCGCCCCGGTACTCCGCATTCAACCACGAGGGACACCACCCCCCTCCCCTATACCGGCTGCACCGGCAACAATTTGCTCCTCCTTCGGACAACTGACGCAGGCAGTCACAACCAATGTTAACCCACAAGGCAGGAAAGGTCACGCATTCAGCAATAAACCTCAGCGAGGGGAACAGCGAGACGAGGCACGGACTGACCACACCATCCTCCTCCAGCCCCTCTCCGCTGCCGGCCTGCTGGGTGGAAGTGCTCACCCGGGTTCGGTTCCATTCTCTTCTGGCGAATAGGGGCCAGAGAACGACTTCGCTTCCTGCTCCGAACACCCTTCCCTCTGGCATCTGCCAAGGACCAAACCCTGTCCCCTCCCATTTCTCATCGGCACGCACGCCCTGGGCGGATGAGTCGACCGCAGGCAGTGCGGGTTCTCGCATCGATACTGACCACACCCAGCTCCACCTCCCCACCACAGCCCCCGACGCCCCCAGTGCCGCTCAGTTATCAAACTGCTTCTCCGCCGCTCAATCTCCAAAGAGCTGGCAGTACCTCAAATGGCACGTTGGGAAGGTGGAAGCCATGATATTTGGTGGCTCCGAGCTCCATTCCCAAGCTACAGACCGCATCACTCCCCCGGGTAACCGCCTGAGGCTGAACCGGACAGAGACACAATTCTGTCGCGACGTATCACAGCCTGGTCTAACTTACCGCTGGAACGTTCAAAATATGAACCCGACCAAAACCCCTCGATTAGATTCCAGTCTGTAACTCCCTCCCGGGAATCTGTTATTCTCTATATAAACCACCCCGAACCCCTCGATTAGATTCCAGTCTGTAACTCCCTCCCAGGAATCTGTTATTCTCTATATAAACCACCCCGAACCCCTCGATTAGATTCCAGTCTGTAACTCACTCCCGGGTATCTGTTATTCTATATATAAACCACCTCGAACCCCTCGATTACATTCCAGTCTGTTACTCACTCCCGGGTATCTGTTATTCTATATATAAACCACCCCGAACACCTCGATTAGATTCCAGTCTGTAACTCACTCCCGGGTATCTGTTATTCTATATATAAACCACCCCGAACCCCTCGATTAGATTCCAGTCTGTAACTCACTCCCGGGTATCTGTTATTCTATATATAAACCACCCCAAAACCCTCGATTAAACTCCAGTCTGTAACCCACTCCCGGGTATCTGTTATTCTATATATAAACCACCCCGAACCCCTCCATTAGATTCCAGTCTGTAACTCACTCCCGGGTATCTGTTATTCTATATATAAACCACCCCGAACCCCTCCATTAGATTCCAGTCTATAACTCACTCGCGGGTATCTGTTATTCTATACACAAACCACCCCGAACCCCACGATTGGATTCCAGTCTGTAACTCACTCCCGGATATCTGTTATTCTATATATAAACCACCCCGAACCCCTCGATTAGATTCCAGTCTGCAACTCATTCCCGGATATCTGTTATGCTATATATAAACCACCCCGAACTCCTCGATTAGATTCCAGTCTGTAACTCACTCCCGGATATCTGTTATTCTATATATAAACCACCCCGAACCCCTCGAGTAGATTCCAGTCTGTAACTCATTCCCGGATATCTGTTATGCTATATATAAACCACCCTGAACCCCTCGATTAGATTCCAGACTGTAACTCACTCCCGGGTATCTGTTATTCTATATATAAACCACCCCGAACCCCTCGATTAGATTCCAGTCTGTAACTCACTCCCGGGTATCTGTTATTCTATGTATAAACAACCCCTGAACCCCTCGATTAGATTCCAGTCTGTAACTCACTCCCGGGTATCTGTTATTCTATATATAAACCACCCCGTCCCCCTCGATTAGATTCCAGTCTGTAACTCACTCCCGGGAATCTGTTATTCTATATATAAACCCCTGAACCTTTCCATTAGATTCCAGTCTGTAACTCACTCCCGGGTATCTGTTATTCTATATATAAACCACCCTGAACCTCTCGATTAGATTCCAGTCTGTAACTCACTCCCGGGTATCTGTTATTCTATATATAAACCCCCGAACCCCTCCATTAGATTCCAGTCTGTAACTCACTCCCGGGTATCTGTTATTCTATATATAAACCACCCCGAACCCCTCGATTAGATTCCAGTCTGTAACTCACTCCCGGGTATCTGTTATTCTATATATAAACCCCCGAACCCTCGATTAGATTCCAGTCAGTAACTCACTCCCGGGTATCTGTTATTCTATATATAAACCACCCCAAACCCCTCGATTAGATTCCAGTCTGTAACTCACTCCCGGGTATCTATTATTCTATATATAAACCCTCCGGAACCCCTCGATTAGATTCCACTCTGTAACTCACTCCTGGGTATCTGTTATTCTATATATAAACCACCCCGAACCCCTTGATTAGATTCCAGTCTGTAACTCACTCCCGGGTATCTGTTATTCTATATATAAACCACCCCGAACCCCTCGATTAGATTCCAGTCTGTAACTCACTCCCGGGTATCTGTTATTCTATATATAAACCACACTGAACCCTTCGATTAGATTCCAGCCTGTAACTCACTCCCGGGTATGTTATTCTATATATAAACCACCCCGAACCCCTCGATTAGATTCCAGTCTGTAACTCACTCCCGGATATCTGCTATTTTATATATAAACCACCCCTGAACCCCTCGATTAGATTCCAGTCTGTAACTCACTCCCGGGTATCTGTTATTTTATATATAAACCACCCCGAACCCCTCGATTAGATTCCAGTCTGTAACTCACTCCCGGGTATCTGTTATTTTATATATAAACCACCCCGAACCCCTCGATTAGATTCCAGTCTGTAACTCACTCCCGGGTATCTGTTATTTTATATATAAACCACCCCGAACCCCTCGATTAGATTCCAGTCTGTAACTCACTCTCGGGTATCTGTTATTTTATATATAAACCACCCCGAACCCCTCGATTAGATTCCTGTCTGTAACTCACTCCCGGGTATCTGTTATTCTATATATAAACCATCCCGAACCCCTCGACTAGATTCCA
Organism: Isurus oxyrinchus; assembly: GCA_026770705.1. NCBI lineage: Eukaryota > Metazoa > Chordata > Chondrichthyes > Lamniformes > Lamnidae > Isurus > Isurus oxyrinchus. The sequence goes on from JANJGN010002708.1 coordinate 16,889, forward strand.
GTCTGGAACTCACTCCCGGGTATCTGTTATTCTATATATAAACCACCCCTGAACCCCTCCATTCGATTCCAGTCTGTATCTCACTCCCGGGTATGTATTATTCTATATATAAATCACCCCGAACCCCTCGATTAGATTCCAGTCTGTAACTCACTCCCGGGTATCTGTTATTCTATATATAAACCACCTGAACCTCTCGATTAGATTCCAGTCTGTAACTCACTCCCGGGTATCTGTTATTCTATATATAAACCACCTGAACCTCTCGATTAGATTCCAGTCTGTAACTCACTCCCGGGTATCTGTTATTCTATATATAAACTACCCCCGAACCCCCCGATTAGATTCCAGTCTGTAACTCACTCCTGGGTATCAGTTATTCTATAAATAAACCACACCGAATGCCTCCATTAGATTTCTGTCAATAACTCACTCCTGGGTACCAGTGATTTTATAAATATACCCCCCCACCGAACCACTCGATTAGATTCCAGTCTGTAACTCACTCCTGGGTATCTGTTATTCCATATATAAACCACACCGAACACTTGATTAGATTCCAGTCTGTAACTCACTCTCAGGTATCTGTTATTCTATATATAAACCACCCTGAACCTCTCGATTAGATTCCAGTCTGTAACTCACTCCCGGGTATCTGTTATTTTATATATAAACCACCCCGAACGCCTTCATTAGATTCCAGTCTGTAACTCACTCCCGGGTATCTGTTATTTTATATATAAACCACCCCGAACGCCTTCATTAGATTCCTGTCAAAAACTCACTCCTGGGTACCAGTGATTTTATAAATATACCCCCCCACCGAAACACTCAATTAGATTCCAGTCTGTAACTCACTCCTGGGTATCTGTTATTCTATATATAAACCACCCCAAACACCTCGATTAGATTCCAGTCTGTAACTCACTCCCGGGTATCTGTTATTTTATATATAAACCACCCCGAACGCCTTCATTAGATTCCTGTCAAAAACTCACTCCTGGGTACCAGTGATTTTATAAATATACCCCCCCACCGAAACACTCAATTAGATTCCAGTCTGTAACTCACTCCTGGGTATCTGTTATTCTATATATAAACCACCCCAAACACCTCGATTAGATTCCAGTCTGTAACTCACTCCCGGGTACCTGTTATTCTATATATAAACCACCCCGAACCCCTCGATTAGATTCCAGTCTGTAACTCACTCCCGGGTACCTGTTATTCTATATGTAAACCACCCCAAACACCTCGATTAGATTCCAGTCTGTAACTCTCTCCCGGGTATCTGTTATTCTATAGATACACCAGCCCGAACCCCTCGATTAGATTCCAGTCTGTAACTCACTCCCGGGTATCTGTTATTCTACATATAAACCACCCCGAACTCCTCGATTAGATTCCAGTCTGTAACTCACTCCTGGGTATCTGTTATTCTATATATAAACCACCCCGAAACCCTTGATTAGATTCCAGTCTGTAACTCCATCCCGGGTATCTGTTATTTTATATATAAACCACCCCGAACGCCTTCATTAGATTCCTGTCAAAAACTCACTCCTGGATACCAGTGATTTTATAAATATACCCCCCCACCGAAACACTCAATTAGATTCCAGTCTGTAACTCACTCCTGGGTATCTGTCATTCTATATATAAACCACCCCAAACACCTCGATTAGATTCCAGTCTGTAACTCACTCCTGGGTATCTGTTATTCTATATATAAACCACCCCAAACACCTCGATTAGATTCCAGTCTGTAACTCACTCCCGGGTATCTATTATTCTATATATAAACCACCCCGAACCCCTCGATTAGATTCCAGTCTGTAACTCACTCCCGGGTATCTGTTATTCTATATATAAACCACCCCGAACCCCTCGATTAGATTCCAGTCTGTAACTCACTCCTGGGTATCTGTTATTCTATAGATACACCAGCCCGAACCCCTTGATTAGATTCCAGTCTGTAACTCACTCCCGGGTATCTGATATTCTATATATAAACCACCCGAACCCCTCGATTAGATTCCAGCCTGTAACTCACTCCCCGGGGGTATGTGTGAATCTCTCTGTCAGTGCAGGTTTGCCACGTGGACGAGGGCTGACCTTTTTGGTAGGTGGTGGGTTCCTGTGATCCCGGTCCCCGTTGTGCCGGCTCTGATCGCGGTCCGAGCTCTCCGCCCTCCTTGGCCCCTCGCACGGCGAGCTGGGCCTGCTCTCCTCGGGTTTCCGCTTTTCCAGCCGCTTCCGCTGGCTGTCTGCTCGCTCGGGGGGTTTCGGCACTGCGTCCTGCTCGGGAGGAAAGGGAGGGGGAGGGGGTGCGTTATAAATGGGTCACACGGGCAGGGGGAGCAGCGCCACGCCGCGACATTACAGTTCCACGTGCTCCGTCCGACGGTCCAGGAATTCTGACAGTTCGACAACACAACGAAGATAGCAGCAGAAGGCGACCATTCAGCCCCTTGAGTCCGCCCTGCCGTGCCATGCAACCCTGGCTGACCTTCCGCCTCAACTCCACTCCCGCCCCTCTGTCCCTCCATTCCTGGAGAGACCGAAAATCTCCCGATCCCGGTCTGGAACATTCTCAATGACGGGGCATCCGCCAGCGCTCTGTGGCAGAGAATTCCAAAGACTCACCACCCTCCGAGTGAAGGAATTTCTCGTCTCAGCCCCAAGTGGCCGAGCCCTTATCTAGAGACCGTGCAACTCCCTCTGTGTTCTCGATTCCACAGCTGGGCGCTGCGGTGGTCCGTTGGGGCGGGTCGGGGGGGGGGTGGGGGGTGGGTACGGCAGGAAAACCACCCCTCAGTGCCTACCCCCTCCGAGAATTTTACATGGTTCAATAAAATCATCAAGCCTGCTCAGAAACATGTTTCAATCAAATGACCCCTTCCTTTCCTGAACACCTGGGAGGACAGTCCCGTTCCGCTCAAGCGTTTCCAATCAGAAGATTTCACTCGGCCGGAGAATGGGAGACAGGCTGCCACATTCCCCTCATGAGCACAACTTTCACATCCCAGAAAAGATTCTTGTTGCCCCCATGGCTTGCCTCTGCTCAGGTAGCATTGAACCTGATTCACTCTCCATGGACCAGTATCAATCCCAAACCATTCCCACTGCCCCGCTCTCTCCACCCATAGCCCTGTATCAGTCCTAAACTAATCCCACTGTCCCACTCTCTCCCCATAGCCCTGTCTCAATCCCCAAACTAATCCAACTGCCCCACTCTCTCCCCATAGCCCTGTATCAATCCCCAAACTAATCTCACTGCCCCGCTCTCTCACCATAGCCCAGTATCAATCCCCAAACTAATCCCACCGCCCCGCTCTCTCCCCATAGCCCTGTATCAATCCCCAAACTAATCTCACTGCCTTGCTCTCTCCCCATAGCCCAGTATCAATCCCAAACCAATCCCACTGCCCCGCTCTCTTCCCATAGCCCTGTATCAATCCCAAACCAATCCCACTGCCCCGCTCTCTCCCCATCGCCCTGTATCAATCCCAAACCAATCCCACTGCCCCGCTCTCTCCCCATAGCCCTGTATCAATCCCAAACCAATCCCACTGCCCCGCTCTCTCCCCATAGCCCTGTATCAATCCCCAAACTAATCCCACCGCCCCGCTCTCTCCCCATAGCCCTGTATCAATCCCAAACCAATCCCACTGCCCCGCTCTCTTCCCATAGCCCTGTATCAATCCCAAACCAATTCAACTGCCCCGCTCTCGCCCCATAGCCCTGTTTCAATGCCCACACTAATCCCACTGCCCCACTGTCTCCCCCATAGCCCTGTATCAATCCCAAACTAATCCCACTGCCCCGCTCTCTCCCCATAGCCCTGTATCAATCCCAAACTAATCCCACTGCCCCGCTCTCTCCCCATAGCCCTGTATCAATCCCCAAGCTAATCCCACTGCCCCACTCTCTCCCCAGAGCCCTGTATCAATCCCCAAACTAATCCCATTGCCCCGCTCTCTCCCCATAGCCCTGTATCAATCCCCAAACTAATCCCACTGCCCCACTCTCTCCCCATAGCCCTGTATCAATTCCCAAACTAATCCCAGTGCCCCGCTTTCCACTGATAGCCCAGTATCAATCCTGACAGTACAGACATTCACCCCGGAGTGTGGGCAGGCAGCTGCAGTCAAGTGCTGCCGGCCGCTGCGCAGAAAGATCAGAATGCAGCGGGGCCACTGCCGTCGTGCAGCAAGCACCGCACGCGCGATATCGCGCACAGCAAGATCCCACGGCAGCCGCGCAATACAACGACCGGAACACCTGCTCGTTCCCAAGCCGGGGGCGGGACAAAACCTCAGGGGCGGGACAAAGCGGAGAACGCCCCTGCTCTGCCGCCCTTCGCGGTTACCAACTGGCGAACGGCACGCTGCTGCCCAGGGGGGGGACCCCCTGCTTTTCCTGTCGACGTCCCTGCCCTCGAACGGCGAGCGCGCAGACAGGCTGGTGGAACGGACAGACAGTGGCAGCCGAGATTTAAGGCAGAAAAGCGTGAAGTGGCACATTTGGGTAGGAAAAGCCTGGAGAGAAAATGTCAATAGCAGGTCAAGAGTACAATTCTGAAGTGAGTGAGGGGGTACATGAGCATTAGTCATTTAAGGTGGCAGGACAGGTTGAGAACGAGGCTAATAAAACAAACAGTATCCTGGGCTTTATTAATAGGGGCGTGGAGTACAAGAGCAAGGAGGTGATGTTGAACCTGCGTAAGGCACTAGTTCGATCTCAGCTGGAGAGCTGCGTCTAGCTCTGCGTTCCGCACTTTGGGGAGGGTGTGAAGGCTTTACAGAGAGTGCAGAAAAGATTCACAAGGTTGGTTCCAGGGATGAGGAACTTCAGTGACGTGTCCAGATCGGAGAAGTTGGGACTGTTCTCCTCAGAGAAGAGAAGGTCGAGAGGAGATTTGATCGGGGGTGTTCAAAAGCACGAGGGGGTCTGGGGCAGGGTGGATCGGGAGAAACTGCTCCCAATTTGGGGGGGGGGGAAAATCGAGAACCAGAGGGACACAGATCGAAGGCAATGGGTAAAAGCAGACAAGGGGAGAAACTTTTTCATGCAGGGAGCGGTCAGGATCTGGGATGCGCTGCCCAGGAACATTGGGGAGGCAGGGTCAGTCGAGGCTTTCAAGCGGGAACAGGGCTGTCACTGAAGAGAGGACAGCTTTGCAGAGCTAACTGGGGGGGGGGGTGAGCTGCCCTCACAGGGGGCAGACACGAAGGTGACGGGCTGAATGACCTCGCTGCATTGTAAACTGTTTTAACACAGCCAGCACTGAACAGAGTGCTGGATCCCCAGCTCGAACAAAGCTTCTGTAGTATAAAAGCGATTGAGAACTGAACGAATGATTCAAGGACCTGAATGCAAAACCCAGGGTGCCGTCGGCCTCTCAGTTTTGTTCTATAAATTCAGGAAACCTGCATTTTTGCCAAGTGCTGTAATTATCTGCGTGCTTAAATGTTCCTAATTGTGCAACCCTTTTGTTAGCTCATACTTTATTTTTATTTCAATGAAGCGTTACAAATGATGACAACTTGCTTGCTGCTTGTCGTCACGACTCGATAACCGGTCGCCCAGACGGTTTTTACATCTGTCTGTCCAACAGGGGTGGTAGGTGGTGGTTGGGGGGGGGGGGGGGGGGGGGGGGTGTCACTTAAAAAAAGCAAAGGGAAGGTGACACAAACAGTTCTCGAATGCACGCTGCTGCATTCACACCTCGGTCCCAAACCACTACAACTGCGTGGAGGTGTTGGAAGCGGTGGTTGCCAGGTGAGAGCACGGCTCAGCAGACTGAAGAGCTGGTTTGAGAGAGGTGGGTGTGCAAAGGCGTTGGGGGGTGGGGTGGGGAGAGCAGGAGACAAGCAATGAAGAGCGGCCACACAGACTGGGAGATGACTGCTCACCTCCAACCCCCCACCACCCCAGCAAGCCTGCCTGGCTACGTGGCCCGTACCACTCCAGCTCAGGCGTGTTGCCGGCCTGCTGATCTTGTCGCTCATTATGTCGACAAACGTGCTCGGTAAGTCATCCAAACGGGGCTGGGGGGTGGGGAGATGGAAAAAAAAAACCCACTCAGGTCTCTGACCGTACTTCAACTCCGGTCAGTTGCAAGAGCTTTCAAGCGCACGTTTTCTGGCCCCCTCGTCACTGTCACACATCCTGGCGTGGAACCGGGTTAGGAACAGGTCGGTGGTGGTGGGGGGGGGGGAGGCTGATAGGACCCAGAAGAGACTAGGTGGGGCGGGGAGGGTGGTGGGGTTGCGAAAATCAACAGGTTTGAAACTTGGATGGTTGGGGGGGCGGGGAGAAGGGAGGATGGACGTTCGTTGGTCTGCTACATGCGTCAGGATAACGCGGTAGCGTTCCAAGTCGCACCCATCCGTCGGTGGCAGTCGACAACAATCAGCCTTTAGCGAGCACCTTGATCGCCCTGAGGCACCGCACAGGAGTGTAAGTCAGGCAAAGGGGAGCATTTGACAGGCTATGATGCGGAGACGATGTCTCCTCTTGTGGGAGCACCTGGAACCACAGGGCTCACTGTTTAAAAATAAGGATTCGCCCATTTAAAACGGAGGTGAGGAGAAAAATCTCTCTCTCGGCGGGTGGTGAGTCTTTGGAACTCCTCTCCTGAAAAGGCGGCGATGAGCAGAGTCTTTGGATATTTTTAAGGCGGAGCTGCACTGCTTGATAAGCAAAGGGGGGCGAAGGGTCTATCGGGATCAGACGGGTGTGCGCAGCTGAGGTTACAACCAGGTCAGCCGTGATCTGATTGAATGGTGGAGCAGGCTCGAGGGGCCGAGTGGCCTACTCCTGCCCCAAGTTTGTCAGTATCGGGACAGGTGGCCCAAGCTCGGCCAGACAGATAGATTTTAAAGAGCATCTTAGGGCGTTGGGGAGGGATGGGGGTGGGGGGGGCCCAGCAGCCGAAGGCGGAGAGATGGAAGTCGGGAAAAGTGACGCAAGAGGCCGAGATTGGAGAGGCGCGGAGATCTCACAAGGTTGAAGTCGGGGGTGGGGGGGGCTGCAGGTGGCGATAGAGATTGGGGGCGGTGGGGAAGGCGAGAACTGGCTTTCTTGAGGGGTCCGACTGTGGCATCAGTCTGCCGTGTGGAACTGAGCTGCCTCGCCCCACCTCCTTGGCAGCAGTGGGCACACTTTGAGCGATGGGGCTTCCTTCACTGTCAAGCAGCCGAGGAACCCCCCAACCCCACAACCCCACACCCCCGGAGAAGCAGGTTCTCACCGCCTCTTCTTACCCCTCCCCCTCAAGACGAGACACTGTGAAGCAAAAAACGCAGCGCAGCACTCTGCTCCTTTGACCAAGCCACAGAGGAAATGGCCAAGAGGTTGCTCAGTCTGGCGCGGCCCCAGCCAGCTTCCTCCTCCTGTCTCGCAGCTTTAAGGTGCGTGGCTGCCGCCATCACAAGCAAGGAGTAAAGAGGGTGTCCTTCGCTAAGGTGCCGAGAGCCCTGCTCCTGCTGGGCGGGCAGGCAGGCTCAGGAGGGAACTGTTTGAAAGGGAGAACGTTCCCAAGGGCTCTGCCCACCATCCCCCACCCCATTCACTAGCATTTCTCTGCCACCTTGAGTTCGCCCCTAAAACCTTGCAGCCTTGGCTCCTCTTTTCGAACAGCCAGGAGAGGGACAAGGGGCTGAAGGGCCGCAAGGTTCCCGGCAATTCCAAGTCCCAGAAACTTCTGCAAAAGATTTCTGGTGGGCGGGGGAGACGGGGTTGCTGAGATACATCTGGAGACGGGCAGAGGCTATGCGTCCCATCGAGCCTCTGCTGGCTCTTAGAAGCTGTCCAATTAATGCCACCTTCCTGCCCTTTCTTCAAGCCTGTTCCGGCACCAACCCCCGCCAGCAACCACCCCCCCGACCACCCCGACCCGCCCTGCCATCCCGCAGCTTTTATCCAAACTCCCCCCTGTCGAACGTTCCGACTGAATCTGCTTCCCCCGCCGGCTGAGGCACCGCATTCCAGCTCACAAGGACACGCGGCGTAACAACGCGCGCCTCGCTCCCCCTCACCACCCCCCCCCCACCCGTCTCTGGTCGCCGGCTCCTCGTCCGCCGAGCCAGAAAAGCTCAGCAGTGAATGTGAAACTCTGCGTCAAATCTGTCCTCAGCTCTCACTGCTCGAAGGTAGGGGTGGGGGGGGGAGAAACAAGCTCAGAGTGGCACCTCTCCCCTTACAGCCGCGGTCCACCCTTCCCAGAGGCACTCTCGGGCCTCGATCTCCTTCCTCACTCATTCCACATTCAGCCCACTCAGTGCAAGAGTCTCTCTCTCTCTCTCTTCAGTTGCCCATCGCATTTATTGGTGACCTCCCTGATGCTGAGGAATCCCCTGACAGACAGGCTGGGGTTGGCTCAAGGGGCAGGGGGGAGAGAGAGGGCGCTCGAGGGGGAGGGGTGGAAGAGAGAGAGGGCGCTCGAGGGGGAGGGGTGGAAGAGAGAGAGGGCGCTCGAGGGGGAGGGGTGGAAGAGAGAGAGGGCGCTCGAGGGGGAGGGGTGGAAGAGAGAGAGGGCGCTCGAGGGGGAGGGGTGGAAGAGAGAGAGGGCGCTCGAGGGGGAGGGGTGGAAGAGAGAGAGGGCGCTCGAGGGGGAGGGGTGGAAGAGAGAGAGGGCGCTCGAGGGGGAGGGGTGGAAGAGAGAGGGCGCTCGAGGGGGAGGGGTGGAAGAGAGAGGGCGCTCGAGGGGGAGGGGTGGAAGAGAGAGGGCGCTCGAGGGGGAGGGGTGGAAGAGAGAGGGCGCTCGAGGGGGAGGGGTGGAAGAGAGAGGGCGCTCGAGGGGGAGGGGTGGAAGAGAGAGGGCGCTCGAGGGGGAGGGGTGGAAGAGAGAGGGCGCTCGAGGGGGAGGGGTGGAAGAGAGAGGGCGCTCGAGGGGGAGGGGTGGAAGAGAGAGAGGGCGCTCGAGGGGGAGGGGTGGAAGAGAGAGAGGGCGCTCGAGGGGGAGGGGTGGAAGAGAGAGAGGGCGCTCGAGGGGGAGGGGTGGAAGAGAGAGAGGGCGCTCGAGGGGGAGGGGTGGAAGAGAGAGAGGGCGCTCGAGGGGGAGGGGTGGAAGAGAGAGAGGGCGCTCGAGGGGGAGGGGTGGAAGAGAGAGAGGGCGCTCGAGGGGGAGGGGTGGAAGAGAGAGAGGGCGCTCGAGGGGGAGGGGTGGAAGAGAGAGAGGGCGCTCGAGGGGGAGGGGTGGAAGAGAGAGAGGGCGCTCGAGGGGGAGGGGTGGAAGAGAGAGAGGGCGCTCGAGGGGGAGGGGTGGAAGAGAGAGAGGGCGCTCGAGGGGGAGGGGTGGAAGAGAGAGAGGGCGCTCGAGGGGGAGGGGTGGAAGAGAGAGAGGGCGCTCGAGGGGGAGGGGTGGAAGAGAGAGAGGGCGCTCGAGGGGGAGGGGTGGAAGAGAGAGAGGGCGCTCGAGGGGGAGGGGTGGAAGAGAGAGAGGGCGCTCGAGGGGGAGGGGTGGAAGAGAGAGAGGGCGCTCGAGGGGGAGGGGTGGAAGAGAGAGAGGGCGCTCGAGGGGGAGGGGTGGAAGAGAGAGAGGGCGCTCGAGGGGGAGGGGTGGAAGAGAGAGAGGGCGCTCGAGGGGGAGGGGTGGAAGAGAGAGAGGGCGCTCGAGGGGGAGGGGTGGAAGAGAGAGAGGGCGCTCGAGGGGGAGGGGTGGAAGAGAGAGGGCGCTCGAGGGGGAGGGGTGGAAGAGAGAGGGCGCTCGAGGGGGAGGGGTGGAAGAGAGAGAGGGCGCTCGAGGGGGAGGGGTGGAAGAGAGAGGGCGCTCGAGGGGGAGGGGTGGAAGAGAGAGGGCGCTCGAGGGGGAGGGGTGGAAGAGAGAGGGCGCTCGAGGGGGAGGGGTGGAAGAGAGAGGGCGCTCGAGGGGGAGGGGTGGAAGAGAGAGGGCGCTCGAGGGGGAGGGGTGGAAGAGAGAGGGCGCTCGAGGGGGAGGGGTGGAAGAGAGAGAGGGCGCTCGAGGGGGAGGGGTGGAAGAGAGAGGGCGCTCGAGGGGGAGGGGTGGAAGAGAGAGGGCGCTCGAGGGGGAGGGGTGGAAGAGAGAGGGCGCTCGAGGGGGAGGGGTGGAAGAGAGAGGGCGCTCGAGGGGGAGGGGTGGAAGAGAGAGGGCGCTCGAGGGGGAGGGGTGGAAGAGAGAGGGCGCTCGAGGGGGAGGGGTGGAAGAGAGAGGGCGCTCGAGGGGGAGGGGTGGAAGAGAGAGGGCGCTCGAGGGGGAGGGGTGGAAGAGAGAGGGCGCTCGAGGGGGAGGGGTGGAAGAGAGAGGGCGCTCGAGGGGGAGGGGTGGAAGAGAGAGGGCGCTCGAGGGGGAGGGGTGGAAGAGAGAGGGCGCTCGAGGGGGAGGGATGGAAGAGAGAGGGCGCTCAAGGGGGAGGGGTGGAAGAGAGAGGGCGCTCGAGGGGGAGGGGTGGAAGAGAGAGGGCGCTCGAGGGGGAGGGGTGGAAGAGAGAGGGCGCTCGAGGGGGAGGGGTGGAAGAGAGAGGGCGCTCGAGGGGGAGGGGTGCGGGGAGGGAAAGGAAAGGCAGCGATCATCAAAAGTGTTTGTGTGGTGAGAAACAACACCGAGCACAAAGAGCTCTCCATCCTCTGGGTAAAGGCTCTGCAGGACACGAAGGCCACAGAGGCTTCGGGTTTGCCAGCCTGCAGTCCAATCTCGGCGAGGGGGGCTGCAGGACCCGCGCTGTCGGCCTGTGACAAGCTCCTCGCCTAACGTGGCTGGCGCCGAGCGGCCCCCCCCCCCACCCCGCTCAGCTCAGGGAGGGCAGCGCGGCCCCCCTCGCTGCAAAAGCCGGCGGGGATGAAACCACAGGACAGGCCACACAGCCCAGCCTCGACTCCTCCCGAGCTCAGAGGGTCAGAGGACGGCGATCGAATCGATGAATTTAAGGCGGTTGAAGGAAGTTTTAGGATCGGGGTGGGGAGGTGGTGTCCAGAACAAGGCGGGGGGGGGGGGGGGGGGCAGGACTTTCAAATTGGAGCCGGGCGGTTTAAAGGTGACCATCAGGAAGCGCTTCATAGCAAGTCAGCCAGTCTCCGCTCCAACTGCACAGGGCGGTGGTGAGGCCGCACCTGGAGCACTGGGGACAGTTCTGGTCTCCTTACTTAAGGAGGGATTTACCCCCACTGGAGACCGTTCAGAGCAGGTCCACCCGGCTGATTCCTGGGACGAAGGGGGTTTGTCTTGTGAGGAGGGGTTGAGCAGGTTGGGCCCTGTTACCCGTTGGAGTTTAGAAAAATGAGAGGCGATCTTATCGAGACAGATAAGATTCAGCAATGGCAGGAGTTTCTGGGAGAGATTTGGGAGACACAGCAAAAATTCATCCCTAGGAAGAAGAAGCATACTAAAGGGAGGACGAGGCAACCATGGCTGACAAGGGAAGTCAGGGACAGCATAAAAGCTAAAGAGAAGGCATACAATGCGGCGAAGAGCAGTGGGAAACCAGGGGATTGGGAAACCTACAAAGACCAACAGAGGACAACTAAAAAAGAAATCAGGAGGGAGAAGTTTAAATATGAGGGTAAACTAGCCAGTAATATAAAAGAAGATTGCAAGAGTTTTCTTTAGATATATAAAGGGTAAGACAGAGGCAAAAGTGGACATTGGGCCGCTGGAGAAATAATAATGGGGAACAAAGAAATGGCGGAGGAACTGAATAGGTACTTTGTGCCAGTCTTCACATTGGAAGACATGAGTGACATCCACAATGTTCAAGAGAGTCGGGTGGGGGGCAGAGGTGAGTATGGTGGCCATTACCAAGGAGAAGATGCTAGGAAAACTGAAAGGTCTGAAGGTGGATAAATCACCTGGACCAGATGGATTACACCCCAGAGTTCTGAAGGAGATAGCTGAAGAGATAGTGGAGGCGTTAGTGGTGATCTTTCAGGAATCACTCGAGTCAGGGAGGGTCCCAGAGGACTGGAAAATCGCTAATGTAACCCCCCTGTTTAAGAAGGGAATGAGGCAAAAGACGGGAAATTACAGGCTGATTAGCCTGACCTCGATCGTGGGTAAGATTTTAGAATCCATTATTAAGGATGAGAATTCAGAATACTTGGAAGTGCATGGTAAAATAGGGCAAAGTCAGCATGGTTTCATCAAGGGGAGGTCATGCCTGACAAATCTGTTAGAATTCTTTGAGGAGGTAATGAGTAGGTTAGACAAAGGAGAGCCAATGGATGTTATCTACTTGGACTTCCAGAAGGCCTTTGACAAGGTGCTGCACAGGAGGCTGCTCAGTAAGATAAGAGCCCATGGTGTTAGAGGCAAGGTACTAGCATGGATAGAAGATTGGCTGTCTGGCAGGAGGCAGAGAGTGGGGATAAGGGGCTCCTTCTCAGGATGGTGGCCGGTGACTAGTGGAGTTCCGCACGGGTCAGTGTTGGGACCACGACTTTTCACTTTATACATTAATGATCTAGATGAAGGAACTGAGGGCATCCTGGCTAAGTTTGCAGACGATACAAAGATAGGTGGAGGGACAGGTAGTATTGAGGAGGTGGGGAGGCTGCAGAAGGATTTGGACAGGTTAGGAGAATGGACAAAGAAGTGGCAGATGGAATACAACGTGGGGAAGGGTGAGGTCATGCACTTTGGTAGCAAGAATAGAGGCATAGACTATTTTCTCAATGGGGAGAGAATTCAGAAATCTGGAGTGCAAAGGGACTTGGGAGTCCCAGTCCAGGATTCTCTTAAGGTTAACTTGCAGGTTGAGTCGGTAGTTAGGAAGGCAAATGCAATGTTTGCATTTATTTCGAGAGGACTGGAATATAAAAGCAGGGATGTGCTGCTGAGGCTTTATAAGGCTCTGGTCAGACCACATTTAGAATATTGTGAGCAATTTTGGGCCCTGTATCTCAGGAAGGATGTGCTGGCCCTGGAGAGGGTCCAGAGGAGGTTCACGAGAACGATCCCAGGAGTGAAAGGTTTAACATATGAGGAACGTTTAAGGACTCTGGGTCTATACTCGATGGAGCTTAGAAGGATGAGGGGGGGGGGATCTGATTGAAACTTAGAATACTGAAAGGCCTGGATAGAGTGGACGTGGGGAAGATGTTCCCATTAGTAGGAGAGACTAGGACCCAAGGGCACAGCCTCAGAGTAAAGGGAAGACCTTTTAGAACAGAGATGAGGAGAAACTTCTTTAGCCAGAGAGTGGTGAATCTATGGAATTCATTGCCACAGAAGGCTGTGGAGGTCAGGTCATTGAGTGTATTTAAGAGCGAGATAGATAGGTTCTTGATTGGTAAGGGGGTCAAAGGTTACGGGGAGAAGGCGGGAGAATGGGGCTGAGAAACTTATCAGCCACGATTGAATGGTGGAGCAGACTCGATGGGCCGAATGGCCTAATTTCTGCTCCTATGTCTTATGGTCTTCTTCTGAGGCGGGAGCTGGATAGGGTGGATGCTGAGAGGATGTTCCCCCCTCCGGGGGGGGGGGGGGGCACAGTTTCAGAATGAGGGGTCTCCTGTTGAAGACAGAGATGAGGAGGAATTTCTTCTCTCAGAGGGTGGTCCGTCTGTGAGATTCTCTCCCCTTCAGACAGCCGTGGAGGCCGGGGCGTTGAATATATTCAAGGCCGAGTGAGACAACTCTCTCCCCACACAGGCCTGTTCAAATTTCAAATGGATAGATTTTGGTCAGGCAGGAGTACTGAACGGTCATGGATGAGAAATGCAAGATAAAAGACAGGCCGTATTGCTTGGCAGTGCAGCCAAGAGGTGGAACAGCCTCTCTCCTGTTTCTCCAGGGGCGGGGCGGGGGGGTTGAGCAGACGATTATCAGCAACCATCCTGTCATCAGTCAGTCAGCAGCCCTTTGGAAACCTCTTTTGAACTGACAATCCCAAAAATGCCGAGCTAACAGTCAAGACACTTCAGCTCCCTGCCACTCGCGCACAGTAATCTCACAGTTGTAAACCTTTGCTCCAACGGGTTAAATCACAAGAGAAGCTGATTGGGGGGGGTGGGGGGGGGGGGGGGGGGGGGGGGGGGGTTAGATAGACATCCCTCGCGTGCAACATGTTTGAAAATACACCTCCCTTTGTACGCTTAAAACCTACGCAAGTCCTGTCTGATAAGCCACACTGTTGCGTCAGACGCCTAACGGGCCGCGCCTATGTAAACAGGTCACGCTGCAGTTACACCCTCCAGCCAGTGGTGCCGCTGCACTGAAGCGATAGTGTTGCCAAAGTGCCGGAAGGCAGAACTTTCGAGGCTTCAAAACAAGAGCCTGGGTTATGTCCGCGTACCGAGGAAAAGCAACGTCTGTCCTTTAACTCGCGGCACTGAAGATCACGCTTGTCCTTGCAAAGCCATCGACTTTGGGAGCTCATCGACTGGGTCAAACAAACCCAAACTGCCATCTTTAATATGCTTCCAGCCAGCCAACGCAGGCCTCAAGCGCAATCACGTGCATTTATGTTGCGCCTTTTAAAGTTGGCACAAATCACTTCACAGGGACAAGACTCAGAAAAGGCATCGACACCTCGCCAGGTAGCGATGTTAGGGTCAGGGGACCAAAGGTTGGTCGGGAGGTCACTTTTAAGAAGGCTCTTCAAGGAGAAAGGCGAGGGAGAGGGGCGGAGCCATTTAAGGAGGGAATTCCAGAGCTCAGGCACCCCAAACCCCTACCCTCCCCTACGCAGCTGAAGGCAAGGTCGCCAATGGTGGAGCGATGGGAACCGGGGGATGCTCAAAAGGGTGGAATTGGAGGAGCGCAGAGGTCTCGGAGGGTCGTCAGGGATGGAGGAGGTTACAGAGACAGGGAGGGGTGTCGGGGCTGGAGGTGGTTACAGAGACAGGGAGGGGTGTCGGGGCTGGAGGAGGTTACAGAGATAGGGAGGGGTGTCGGGACTGGAGGAGGTTACAGAGATAGGGAGGGTTGTAGGGTCTGAAGGAGGTTACAGAGATAGGGAGGGTTGTAGGGGCTGGAGGAGGTTACAGAGACAGGGAGGGTTCTAGGGGCTGGAGGAGGTTACAGAGATAGGGAGGGTTGTAGGAGCTGGAGGAGGTTAGAGAGATACAGCGTAGCGACTGTTCGGAAGGTCTTGCATAACCCAGCTAGTTACTGATGAAAGATCTGTGTTTGGGCATGGCTGCTGGTGGAAGGGGGTATGAGGGAGGGGATACATCCTGAACAGAAAGAGGCACTGCCCAGTCTTTTCTATTCATTCACAGAATGTGGGTGTCACTGGCTGGGTCCAGCATTTGTTGGCCATCACTAATTGCCCCTTGGGAAGGTGGTGGTGAGCCGCCTTCTTAAGCCGCTGCAGTCCCCGTGTGGTGTAGGTACACCCACAGCGCTGTTAGGGAGGGGTTCCAGGATTTGGAACTGTGAAGGAACAGCCGATATATTTCCAAGTCAGGATGCTGAGTGGCTTGGAGGGAACTCCCAGGTGGTGGGGTGCCCTTGTCCTTCTAGATGGTGGAGGTCATGGGTTTGGGCGGTGCTGTCAAAGGAGCCTTGGCACGCTGCTGAAGTGCATCTTGTAGATGGTACACACACTGCTGCCACTGTGCGTCGGTGGTGGAGGGAGTTTACGAAGTCCCTACGGAATCTGACACGAGTACAGTTCCGGCTGGTTGATTCCAGACCTTAGCAGCCTTCTGCGTGAAGAAATTCAACAGCATCTATACACAAATTCTTTTGCTAATTATCTTACACCCATGACCTTGGAGTACCAGGCCATGAAAAACAGTTCCTCTCCACTTATGCAGTCAAAAGCCACACCATAATTTTGAACACCTCTATCAAATCTCACTTTCACCACAGGGGGGAGGATCAAGAAGCAGAGGGACACAGTTTGAAGGCGATTGGTAAAAGGAGCGACAGAGACACGAGGAGAAACTTCAAGCAGCGCGGGGTTAGGAACTGAAACGCGCTGCCTGAAAGTGTGGAGGAGGGAGGGTCAATCGAGGGGTTAGGGTCTGGAACGCGCTGCATGAGAGTGTGGGGAGGGAGGGTCAATCGAGGGGTTAGGAACTGAAACGCGCTGCCTGAAAGTGTGGAGGAGGGAGGGTCAATCGAGGGGTTAGGGTTTGGAACACGCTGCCTGAGAGTGTGGGGGAGGGAGGGTCAATTGTGGGGTTAGGGTCTGGAATGCGCTGCCTGAGAGTGTGGGGGAGGGAGGGTCAATCGAGGGGTTAGGGTCTGGAACGCGCTGCCTGAGAGTGTGGGGGAGGAGGGTCAATCGAGGGGTTAGGGTCTGGAACGTGCTGCCTGAGAGTGTGGGGGAGGGAGGGTCAATCGAGGGGTTAGGATCTGGAACGCGCTGCCTGAGAGTGTGGGGGAGGGAGGGTCAATCGAGGGGTTAGGGTCTGGAACGCGCTGCCTGAGAGTGTGGGGGAGGGAGGGTCAATCGAGGGGTTAGGATCTGGAACGCGCTGCCTGAGAGTGTGGGGGAGGGAGGGTCAATCGAGGGGTTAGGATCTGGAACGTACTGAGAGTGTGGGGGAGGGAGGTTCAATCGAGGGGTTAGGGTCTGGAACGCGCTGCCTGAGAGTGTGGTGGGAGGGAGGGTCAATCGAGGGGTTAGGATCTGGAACGCGCTGCCTGAGAGTGTGGGGGAGGGAGGGTCAATCGAGGGGTTAGGGTCTGGAACGCGCTGCCTGAGAGTGTGGGGGAGGGAGGGTCAATCGAGGGGTTAGGGTCTGGAACGCGCTGCCTGAGAGTGTGGGGGAGGGAGGGTCAATCGAGGGGTTAGGGTCTGGAACGCGCTGCCTGAGAGTGTGGGGGAGGGAGGGACAATCGAGGGGTTAGGATCTGGAACGCGCTGCCTGAGAGTGTGGGGGAGGGAGGGTCAATCGAGGGGTTAGGATCTGGAACGCGCTGCCTGAGAGTGTGGGGGAGGGAGGGTCAATCGAGGGGTTAGGATCTGGAACGCGCTGCCTGAGAGTGTGAGGGAGGGAGGGTCAATCGAGGGGTTAGGATCTGGAATGCACTGAGAGTGTGGGGGAGGGATGGTCAATCGTGGGGTTAGGGTCTGGAACGCGCTGCCTGAGAGTGTGGGGGAGGGATGGTCAATCGAGGGGTTAGGATCTGGAACGCGCTGCCTGAGAGTGTGGGGAGGGAGGGTCAATTGGGGCGTTCGAGGGGGAATGGGGTTATCATCAGGAAAAGGAAGAATGTGCAGGGGAGAAGGCGTGGTGGTGGAGGGGTGTGGGGGGTAGGAATGTCATGAGGTACGTTGCTCATTCAAAGAGCCAACAAAGTCAAGTCAGGCTGAATGGGCTCCTTCTGCACTATAACAAAAATGAGATTCTCTGGACAAGAAACCCAACTTCCCCAGTCTCCCCACGTGACTGAATTCCTTGGCAACTTTCACAGCGGCAAGCTCTACAATCCTGCTGCCCTCAACATCGAGATGCTCCTCCAGAGCTCCCTGCATGGCTTCCTTGGGTGACTGATCTCGTCATGACGGCCCGCACGGTTGTGCTCTCACTTGAAGTCGCAAGGCCGCAGGCTTCGATTCCCTGTCCAGTACTTGGCCGCATTCTTGCCGCTGGCAGTCCATTGCAGTGCAGAGCGGAGTGCTCCACTGCCACAAGCGTTGCTCCGCTCGGCAGCCTGCAACACTACTGGAGGCAGGGCAAGGCACTCTGCTTGTGGCCTCCTCCGACACGACGAGATCAAGTCACCTCTAACAGCAACACGTCCCCTTTGTGCCCTTCTGGCTGCGTGCAGGATCTCGCTCTGTGCAAACAGCATTGCTGTACTTGTCTGCACCACAACAGCTAGCGCACAGAGGGGACGTCCACCAGCAGCCAAGTGCTATGGGATGTGCAGAGGACTTGTTGGCAGTGTGTGAACGTATGAAGTGGCTCCTCTAACCACTGGGTTACCCAATGAGTCTAAGGCAGGGCAGGATCTATAACAGTCGGTATACTTGATCATCAGGGTCAATTTTTAAAACAGGAGCCCCTACGAGCTGCAGCAAGAAGTCAATTTAAAAAAGGAGCCTCTACAAACTCCAGCAAACAGCCCATTTAAAAAAGGAACCTCTACAAACTCCAGCAAACAGCCCATTTAAAAAAGGAACCTCTACAAACTCCAGCAAACAGTCCATTTAAAAAAGGAGCCTCTACAAACTCCAGCAAACAGTCCATTTAAAAAAAGAGCCTCTACAAACTCCAGCAAACAGCCCATTTAAAAAAGGAGCCTCTACAAACTCCAGCAAACAGTCCATTTAAAAAAAGAGCCTCTACAAACTCCAGCAAACAGCCCATTTAAAAAAGGAGCCTCTACAAACTCCAGCAAACAGTCCATTTAAAAAAGGAACCTCTACAAACTCCAGCAAACAGCTCTTTTAAAAAAGGAACCTCTACAAACTCCAGCAAACAGTCCATTTAAAAAAGGAGCCTCTACAAACTCCAGCAAACAGCCCATTTAAAAAAGGAGCCTCTACAAACTCCAGCAAACAGTCTATTTAAAAAAGGAACCTCTACAAACTCCAGCAAACAGCCCATTTAAAAAAGGAACCTCTACAAACTCCAGCAAAGTCGTTTTAAAAAAGGAGCCTCTACAAACTCCAGCAAGCAGTCCATTTAAAAAAGGAGCCTCTACAAACTCCAGCAAACAGCCCATTTAAAAAAGGAACCTCTACAAACTCCAGCAAACAGCCCATTTAAAAAAGGAACCTCTACAAACTCCAGCAAACAGCCCATTTAAAAAAGGAACCTCTACAAACTCCAGCAAAGTCGATTTAAAAAAGGAGCCTCTACAAACTCCAGCGAGCAGTCCATTTAAAAAAGGAGCCTCTACAAACTCCAGCAAACAGCCCATTTAAAAAAGGAACCTCTACAAACTCCAGCAAACAGCCCATTTAAAAAAGGAACCTCTACAAACTCCAGCAAACAGCCCATTTAAAAAAGGAACCTCTACAAACTCCAGCAAACAGTCCATTTAAAAAAGGAACCTCTACAAACTCCACCAAACAGTCTATTTAAAATAAGAGCCTCTACAAACTCCAGCAAGCAGTCCATTTAAAAAAGGAACCTCTACAAACTCCAGCAAACAGCCCATTTAAAAAGGAACCTCTACAAACTCCAGCAAACAGTCTATTTAAAAAAGGAACCTCTACAAACTCCAGCAAACCGTCCATTTAAAAAGGAGCCTCTACAAACTCCAGCAAACAGCTCTTTTAAAAAAGGAACCTCTACAAACTCCAGCAAACAGTCCATTTAAAAAGGAACCTCTACAAACTCCAGCAAACAGCCCATTTAAAAAAGGAACCTCTACAAACTCCAGCAAACAGTCCATTTAAAAAGGAACCTCTACAAACTCCAGCAAACAGTCCATTTAAAAAAGGAGCCTCTACAAACTCCAGCAAACAGTCCATTAAAAAAGGAGCCTCTACAAACTCCAGCAAACAGCCCATTTAAAAAAGGAGCCTCTACAAACTCCAGCAAACAGTCTATTTAAAAAAGGAACCTCTACAAACTCCAGCAAACAGCCCATTTAAAAAAGGAACCTCTACAAACTCCAGCAAAGTCGATTTAAAAAAGGAGCCTCTATAAACTCCAGCAAGCAGTCCATTTAAAAAAGGAGCCTCTACAAACTCCAGCAAACAGCCCATTTAAAAAAGGAACCTCTACAAACTCCAGCAAACAGCCCATTCAAAAAAGGAACCTCTACAAACTCCAGCAAACAGCCCATTTAAAAAAGGAACCTCTACAAACTCCAGCAAAGTCGATTTAAAAAAGGAGCCTCTATAAACTCCAGCAAGCAGTCCATTTAAAAAAGGAGCCTCTACAAACTCCAGCAAACAGCCCATTTAAAAAAGGAACCTCTACAAACTCCAGCAAACAGCCCATTCAAAAAAGGAACCTCTACAAACTCCAGCAAACAGCCCATTTAAAAAAGGAACCTCTACAAACTCCAGCAAAGTCGATTTAAAAAAGGAACCTCTACAAACTCCAGCAAGCAGTCCATTTAAAAAAGGAACCTCTACAAACTCCAGCAAACAGCCCATTTAAAAAGGAACCTCTACAAACTCCAGCAAACAGTCTATTTAAAAAAGGAACCTCTACAAACTCCAGCCAAACCGTCCATTTAAAAAAGGAGCCTCTACAAACTCCAGCAAACAGCCCATTTAAAAAAGGAACCTCTACAAAACTCCAGCAAACAGTCCATTTAAAAAAGGAGCCTCTACAAACTCCAGCAAACAGCTCTTTTAAAAAAGGAACCTCTACAAACTCCAGCAAAGTCTATTTAAAATAAGAGCCTCTACAAACTCCAGCAAACAGTCCATTTAAAAAAGGAACCTCTACAAACTCCAGCAAACAGTCTATTTAAAATAAGAGCCTCTACAAACTCCAGCAAGCAGTCCATTTAAAAAAGGAACCTCTACAAACTCCAGCAAACAGCCCATTTAAAAAAGGAACCTCTACAAACTCCAGCAAAGTCTATTTAAAATAAGAGCCTCTACAAACTCCAGCAAACAGTCCATTTAAAAAAGGAACCTCTACAAACTCCAGCAAACCGTCCATTTAAAAAAGGAGCCTCTACAAACTCAGCAAACAGTCCCATTTAAAAAAGGAACCTCTACAAACTCCAGCAAACCGTCCATTTAAAAAAGGAACCTCTACAAACTTTAAAGGAGTATTAACATCAGCAAAAAAAGGGTTCCTTTTTTTGAAGAAAGGGTCACGACAAACTGCATTAAACAAGAGCCTATTTACAAAACTACAGCAAGGCCTCCTATAAATGTGGATCTTTTATTATTGCCCTTCAGGAAAACACAGCGAGTTACCCCCACACGAACTGCGTGCGGACAGCCAGTCCCATCCCCTTGCAAATGTGGTGTGCAGGCAAAGTTTGGCAAATTCTCTCCGCTCTGGCCGGGAACAGCGCCATGCCATTCTACATAGCAATGAATGGGAGGCACTTTTTTCTGCACGGGTGACTTGCGCTTGGAAAGAGGCCAGGGTGGGGGGGGGAAAGAGGGACAGGGTTACTTGCAGCAGGTCGTTCGGGCTTATTCTGGACCCCCTCTGGCGCGCAGAGATACGAGGCAGCCCTTCAGAGTGACCGGTCGCTGAACAAGGCAGGAGATATCCGGCTGACAAACCCGAGACTGCAACTTCGGTCACTTTGTGACGGGCGACACAGAAATCTCACCAGCCACACATTGGGATGGGGCTGTGCGCAGGGCCTCGTGTCAATCTGTTATTTTTTTTCAAACCCAGCACTCACAGCAGTGAGGCAATCGCTAACGTCCAGTAATAGGGTTGGGGTCTGGGCTGTAACACACAAGTTCCGGAACGGTTAAAAGCACGGGAGGAGGCCATTTGGCCTGTCGTGTGCGCGCTAGCTCTGAATGAGCGACGCAACTGCAGCCACTCCCCTCCCCCTTAACCCTGCACGTTCTTGCTTTTCCAATAACCCCATTACTCTCAAACCCCTCGACTGACCCTCCCTCCCCCCACACTTTCAGGCAGCGCGTTCCAGATCCTAACCCCCACAATTGACCCTCCCTCCCCCACACTCCCAGGCAGCGCGTTCCAGATCCTAACCCCTCGATTGACCCTCCCTCCCCCACACTCTCAGGCAGCGCCTTCCAGATCCTAACCCCTCGATTGACCCTCCCTCCCCCACACTCTCAGGCAGCGCGATCTTGATCCTAACCCCTCGATTGACCCTCCCTCCCCCACACTCTCAGCAGCGCGTTCCAGATCCTAACCCCTAGATTGACCCTCCCTCCCCCACACTCTCAGGCAGCGCGATCTTGATCCTAACCCCTCGATTGACCCTCCCTCCCCCACACTCTCTGGTAGTGCATTCCAGATCCTAACCCCCACAATTGACCCTCCCTCCCCACACTCAGGCAACGCGTTCCAGACCCTAACCCCTCGATTGACCCTCACTCCCCCACACTCAGGCAGCGCGTTCCAGATCCTAACCCCTCGATTGACCCTCACTCCCCCACACTCTCAGACAGCACGTTCCAGACCCTAACCCCTCACTGTGTGAAAAAGTTTCTCCTCGTGTCTCCGTCGCTCCTTTTACCCATCGCCTTCAATCCGTGTCCCTCTGCTTCTCCATCCTTCCCCCAATGGGAACAGTTTCTCCCGATCCACTCTGTCCCAGAGCCCCTCACGATGTTGAACACCTCCATCAAATCTCATCTCGACCTTTCCCGATAACAATCCTGTTCCCTCTCGAACCTCTCGACTGACCCTCCCTCTCCCACACTCCGAGGAGAACAGTCCCAACTTCGCCAATCGATCCACGGAACTGAAGTTCCTCATCTCTGGAACCATTCTCGTGAACACCACATGGTCACGATGATCTCGAGAGCGCTGGCTTTTGCTTCTCGGGGGGGGGGCCTTCGGTTACGTGGAGAGAGCAGGGAGTCGAGGATTGTTCTCCTTAAAGAGAAGGCTAACAGGAGGTGCACCAGAGCACCGCTACAGATGTAGAAACCCAATTGCCAAGAGAAACTGTGGTTGCTCTTGGAGCCAAGGAGGCTGAGAGGAGATTTAATCGAGGCGCTCAAGATCAGGAAGGGTTTTCGGCAGAGTAATTAGCGAGAAACAGAAGGGTCAGCTACCAGAGGACACAGGTAGGTGGCGATTGGCAGCAGGTAAGAAACCGTTTGATACAGCAAGTTAGGATACGATGATCCTAGCCGCGGCTCAGAGACAGACGGTTGGGGGTTCAGACCCCACGCCCAGCACGACACTCTGGGAAGTGCTGGCGTCCGGGTGGGACGTTCAACCCACGCCTTGGCAGCAAACAGAGCGAAGGAGTCATCCCACCCCCCTGTATCCTGGCCCACACACGTTCTCCTCGACCAACATCGCAAAACGCGGGCTATCTTGATCACCGCAGGATCGTGCTGTGTGCAAATCGGCTGCCCCAGGTGGTTCCGACCACACTTCAAAAGCGTGGCGCTGGAACTTGGGAGGACATCTGGTGGTTGCTTTAAGATCACAAGGAATGGGAGCAGGAGGTGGCCATTTGGCCCCTCGAGCCTGCTCTGCCATTCGATAAGATCACAGCCGCCTCGTCGATCAAATATCTGTCTAACTTAGCCTTCAATATATTCAATGCCCCGGCCTCCACTGCTCTCGGGGGGGGGGGGGGGCGTGGATTCCACAGACTGACCAACCTCTGAGAAAAATCAGAGATTCATAAGAGGCCAAAATTGGAGGAGCACAGGGTTCGGAGGTCTGTGGGGGCTGGGCGAGATTGCAGAGATTGGCAGGACTGTGGGAGTGGGTTGGGGGGAAAATTGGGGCCATGGAGTGATTTGAAAACAAGTTTTTAAATCAAGGGTAAAAACAAAGAAAACTGCGGATGCTGGAAATCCAAAACAAAAACAGAATTACCTGGAAAAACTCCGCAGGTCTGGCAGCATCGGCGGAGAAAAGAGTTGACGTTTCGAGTCCTCATGACCCTTCGACAGAACTTGATTTCGAGTCCAAGAAAGAGTTGAAATGAGTTCAATTCTTTCTTGGACTCGAAATCAAGTTCTGTCGAAGGGTCATGAGGACTCGAAACGTCAACTCTTTTCTTCTCCGCCGATGCTGCCAGACCTGCTGAGTTTTTTCCAGGTAATTCTGTTTTTGTTTTAAATCAAGGTGCTGCTTAAGCGGATTGGTCTTGCATTCATCAGGACAAACACAAGAATGCCAAATTTCATACTGCACTCCTCAGGACAAACACAAGAACACCAAATTTCATACTGCACTCCTCAGGACAAACACAAGAACACCAAATTTCATACTGCACCCATCAGGACAAACACAAGAACACCAAATTTCATACTGCACTCATCAGGACAAACACAAGAACACCAAATTTCATACTGCACTCATCAGGACAAACACAAGAACACCAAATTTCATACTGCACTCATCAGGACAAACACACGAACACCAAATTTCATACTGCATTCATCAGGACAAACACAAGAACACCAAATTTCATACTGCACTCCTCAGGACAAATACAAGAAAACCAAATTTCATATTGCACTCATCAGAGCAAACGCAAGATTTTAATGTCGCACCTATCAGGGTAGATCAGCCAGCAGTGGGGTGGTAGGGCAAAGGGACTCTGAGTTAGGATACAGGGGCAGCAGTGTTTTGGGTCAGCTGAGACTTTCGGAGGTTAGAATGCAGCAGGCAAGCCGGCCAGGAGCACGTCAAGTCTCACGGTGAAGAAGTTACGAATGAGAGTTTCAAACTGACGAGCTGAAACTGGGACGAGCTCCCTGCGAGTCCTTTTTCCCCGCAGCCTGGAAATGAACTGCAGTCTTAAATCAGTTGTTTTAACAACAGATTCGCTTGCTTTTGTGGATTCAATTAAGAAATGGGCGTGGGCCATTCCTGAAGGCAAGCCAGTCACCCCCACAGCTTATAATTACATCCCCGACTGCTGACACCCTCCCCTCGGGCGAACCTGCCCTCCCCCGGGAACGAGGCCACAGCACTCAGGAACAACATCGACGTGACACGGTCTCACAGCTCTCAAATGCTTTCTCCAGCCAGGTGAGCTCTCGGGGGTGGGGGGGGGAAAAAGGCGGCCCATTTTTCTCAGTTTTTAACCCTCTCACTTCCATTTCCCCCTCCCCCACTTGGCGGGGGGGGGGGGGGGGGGGGGGGGGGGGGGGGGGGCGGTGGGGAAGAAACAAAACAAAATTTCAGATTTACTTCCTGGCATCACCCCTCAACAGTCTAGTTTCAAACAGTCGCTCAGTAGCATAGAACTTGAATATTCCTTAAAAACAGACGTGCTATCAAAATGGATTGCTCTTGTGTTCAGCAAGAACACCAAATTCTCATACTGCACCTCCTCAGGACAAACACAAGAACGCCAAATGTCATACTGCACTCAACAGGACAAACACAAGAACACCAAATTCATACTGCACTTGCACTCATCAGGACAAACACAAGAACACCAAATTTCATACTGCACTCAACAGGACAAACACAAGAACACCAAATTTCATACTGCACCCATCAGGACAAACACAAGAACACCAAATTTCATACTGCACTCATCAGGACAAACACAAGAACACCAAATTTCATTTCACACCCATCAGGACAAACACAAGAACACCATATTTCATACTGTACTCATCAGGACAAACACAAGAACACCAAATTTCACACTGCACTCCTCAGGACAAACACAAGAACACCAAATTTCATACTGCACTCATCAGGACACCACACACGAACACCAAATTTCATACTGCACTCCTCAGGACACACACACAAGAACACCAAATGTCATACTGCACTCCTCAGGACAAACACAAGAACGCCAAATTTCATACTACACTCCTCAGGACAAACACAAGAACGCCAAATGTCATACTGCACTCATCAGGACAAACACAAGACGACCAAATTTCATACTGTACTCATCAGGACAAACACAAGAAAGCCAAATTTCATACTGCACTCATCAGGACAAACACAAGAGCACCAAATTTCATACTGCACTCAACAGGACAAACACAAGAACACCATATTTCATACTGTACTCATCAGGACAAATGCAAGAATGCCAAATTTAAAACGACCAGCATAAACTGCTGTGATCATTTGAGTATGAATAAACCCAAGGTTTGTCCAACAGCCTTTTGCACAATGTCCTGCACATTGAAAGGCTTGGTAAGTACAAGCCCTCTGCTCTTGCACCCCTTTCAAATTGTACCATTTCATTAACATTGCCTCTCATTCTTCTGCCCAGTTTTATCGCCTCACACCTCTTTGTTAAACTGTATCTGCCACATGGCTGCCCATTTCACCAGACTAAGTGTTGTCAAAGTCTATTACCGTCATCCTTGTTGTTAACAACATTTCCATGGTTCAGGTCACTAGCAAATTTTGAATTGGTTCTCCTGTGTACCGAAGTCTGGGTCATTGAGATATCGAAAGGAACAATGGTACTAATACTGAGCCTCGGGAGGGAGGTGGAGTAGCAACAGCACTGTCCATCTCCCTCCAGTCTGGAAAAAGAATCAAGTCATCATGACTCGTTCGCTTTCTCTCCCTCAGCCAACACCGCCAGATCTTACCACCAATCACACAGCGGTGACAAGCACAGGAGGAGCCTATTCACCCCATCTTGGGTGCACTGGCTCTCCGAGTGAGCGCTGCACTGAGTGCCACTCCCCTGCCTCCACTTGCACGTTCTTCCTTTTCAGATAACAACCCAACTCCCTCTTGAAAGCCTCGGCTGACCCTGCCTCCACCACACACTCCAGCACCAGTGGGAATACTTCCTCCCCATCTACATTGTCCAGACCCCTCATCATTTTCAATACTTCTAGCTAATCTCCTCTCAACCTTCTCTTAGGAAGAAAAGAATTAGGAGCTGGAGTAGGTCACTCCGCTCCTTGAGCCTGCTCTGCCATCCAATGAGGTCCTGGCTGATTTTCTACATCCAACTTTCCCACACTATCCCCATATCCCTTGATGACTTTAAAATGTAAAAATCTATTGATCTCTATCTTGAACGTAATAACTGAGCCTCCTCATCCCTCTGCGAGAATTAGAGAATTTAATTAGAGAATTTAAAGTCTGATGATGACCATTAAGCCATTGTCGATTGTTGTAAAAACCCATCTGGTTCACTAATGCCCTTTAGGGAAGGAAGTCTGCCGTCCATACCTGGTCTGGCCTACAAGTGACTCCAGACCCACAGCAATGTGGTTGACTCTTAATTTCCCTCTCAACAAGGGCAATTAGGGATGGGCAATAAACGCTGGCCAAGCCAGTGATGCCCACATCCTATGAATGAATAAAAAAAACTTCACCACCCTCTAAGTAAAGAAATTCCTTCTTATTTCAGTCATAAATGGCCTACACCTTATTCTGAGACTGTGTCCCCTGGTTCTAGACTCCACTCACCCCCACCCACCCCCATCATCACCACCAGCCACGGGAAATATCCCTCCCTGCAACTACTCGGTAAGAGTTTCGTACTTTTCAATGAGATCATCTCCCTTGCTTCTAAACTCACCAGAGAATACAGGCCCAGTCTCCTCAATCTCTCCCTCATACGACAATCCCGCCATCCCTAGGCCAGTCTGGTGAGCCTTCATTGTACTCCCTCTATGGCAAGTGCATCCTTCCTTGGATAAGGAGACCAAGACGGCACAAGGTAATCCAGGTGCGCCCTCGCCGAGGCTCTGTACAACTGCGGCAAGGCATCTTTACTCCTGTACTCATATCCCTTGATAAAGGCCAACGTGCCTCCCTTATTGCTTGCTGCACCCGCATGTTAGCTTTCAGTGACTCGTGATCCAGGTCTCTCCAGACATCTTCCCAATCTTTCCCCATTTAATAAAGGCTCTACACTTCCGTCTTCCCGGCTAAATTAGATGAATTGACATTTTTCCCCACATTATATTCTATCTGCCACAGTCTTGCCCACTCGCTCAGCTGGTCTAAAACCCTTCCCCCATCTACATCCCCTCCCCATCAACAAACTTGGGAACGTTACATTTGGACACCACGTCCAAATCGTTGATATAGACTGTGAATAGCTGGGGCCCCAAGCACTGTTCTTCTCAAAGGAAGACAGTCCTATCTTCTCCAATGCGTCCACGGAACTGAAGTCCCTCATCCCTGGAGCCATTCCCCAGAATCCTAATTCCCTGGAACTATTCTCGCAAACACCAGAGGTCTATCCAGGAGCAAGACAGACTGGGGGGGGGGGCGCCATGAGGGAAGGGATTCCACAACTTGGGGTCCAGGCAGCTGAAGGAACAGCAGTCAAGGACGGAGCAACTAAAAACCGGGGCGCATGCTAGAGGCCACGGAGGCAGAGATTTTGGTAGGGCTGTGGGAGATGCAGAGGTCAGGGAGGAGGAGAGAGGGGTAGCATACAAGGCCATGGACAGTTTTGGAATACAGGAGAGTGGGGGATGGGCAGCAGGTCACAACTGGAGGAGCTCAGAGATTTGGGAGGGCGGGAGGAGGTGAAAAAAGATGGATCTTGGGGTGTTTTGGCGGGGAGAGATCTGGCCGGGGAGGTATCTCAACGAGGGCGAGAATGTTTTTCTTTAAAAAATATCGAGCATTGGTGGACCCAGAGACAGGGCAGGAGCACAAGGGGCTGATAAATCTGTTCCAGATTTATATCAAATGGAGCAACCCACTCCAAACCTTCCTCTGGTAGCTGAGGGTTCATTCAGGCACCCTGCTTTTGTAAAGAGGAAACAATAAGGCATAATGAAACTTGCTGACGTCAAAGATCAGGGCGGTGGGAAGGCAAGGGTGGGGCTGAGGGCGAGAATTCCTCCCCAAGAAGCAAGAGCTGCTCGATAACCCGATGAAGTATCGGAGGTAGCAGCCCAAAGTCCGTTTGCCCGCCTGTCCAAAGGTTTAAGTGCCAGGGTTGTTGGCAGTACAGTGAGCTGTCTCAGAGGGTCAACAGGACGTTATAAAGGCTGCTTACACGATTGGACCGGGAGACAGGCTGAACATCTCCACCAGACGTTGTGTCTCTCCAGTCCAGCTGCTGGACAGCACCTTTAAATACACATCACCCTGCCCCTTGATCCCAGTTCCGTGGAACTCAACTCCTGACGGGGAACAAGCCCCCCGTATCATTCTTCTGGCCGGAATAATCTGACAGCTAGGGAGGGGGGGAATGTAAATACACAATTCTATGAACGGGCAGGGGGGTGGGGGGACCGAAAAGAGAGGAGTGTACATACTCAATTCTGTGAATAAGGGATGTGGGAGAGGAGTGTATATACACAATTATTTGAATGGGGGGGAGGGGGGGGTGGGAGAGCAGTTTATATACACAATTCTGTGAATAGGGGAAGCGAGAGAGGGAGAGAGGAATGTACAGACAATTATTTGAATGGGGAGAGAAGTGTACAAGCTGGGGTTCATCCTTCCTTCTCACACAGTATACAACATGGCCTATTCCCACCACTGCCTCAGCTCATCCAAGTCTCAGTTACCTCACGGCTTCATAACTCCAATACTTTGCCACTCTTCTTGTTAACCTGCAGTGACTCACGGTCAGGCAGCGTCTCAGTTTTACAAGTTATACCCTTATCAGCAAATCCCTCTGTTTCTCGTCGCCTCCCTAACTCCAACCCCTCTCCCTCTCTGTAACCTCCTCCAGCACCTACACCCCTCCATATCTCTGTAACCTCCTCCAGGTACTACAACCCTATCTCTGTAACCTCCTCCAGCCCCTACACCCCTCCCTATCTCTGTAACCTCCTCCAGCCCCTACAACCCTCCCTATCCCTGTGACCTCCTCCAGCCCCTACACCCCTCCCCTATCTCTGTAAACTCCTCCAGCCCCTACAGCCCTCCCTATCTCTGTAACCTCCTCCAGCCCCTACAACCCTCCCTAATCTCTGTAACCTCCTGCAGCACCGACAACCCTCCCTATCTCTGTAACGTCCTCCAGCACCTACACCCCTCCATATCTCTGTAACCTCCTCCAGGTCCTACAACCCCTATCTCTGTAACCTTCTCCAGCCCCTACACCCCTCCCTATCTCTGTAACCTCCTCCAGCCCCTACAACCCTCCCTATCCCTGTGACCTCCTCCAGCCCCTACACCCCTCCCTATCTCTGTAACCTTCTCCAGCCCCTACACCCCTCCCTATCTCTGTAACCTCCTCCAGCCCCTACAACCCTCCCTATCCCTGTGACCTCCTCCAGCCCCTACACCCCTCCCTATCACTGTAACCTCCTCCAGCCCCTTCACCCCTATCTCTGTAACCTCCTCCAGCCCCTACACCCCTCCCTATCTCTGTAACCTTCTCCAGCCCCTACACCCCTCCCTATCTCTGTAACCTCCTCCAGCCCCTACAACCCTCCCTATCCCTGTGACCTCCTCCAGCCCCTACAAACCCTCCCTATCCGTGCAACCTCTCCCAGTCCCTACAACCCTATCTGAAACCTCCTCCAGTCCCTACACCCCTTCCAGCTGTGACCATCTCCACTCCCTACAACTCTCCCTATCTCTGTAACCTCCTCCAGTCCCTACACCCCTCCTTATCTCTGTAACCTCCTCCAGCCCCAACAACCCTCCCTATCTCTGTAACCTCCTCCAGTCCCTACAACCCTCCCTATCTCTGTAACCTCCTCCAGTCCCTACAACCCTCCCTTTCTCTGTAACCTCCTCCAGTCCCTACAACCCTCCCTATCTCTGTAACCTCCTCCAGCCCCTACACCCCTCCCTATCTCTGTAACCTCCTCCAGCCCCTACAACCCTCCCGATCTCTGTAACCTCCTCCAGCCCCTACAACCCTCCCTATCTCTGTAACCTCCTCCAGCCCCTACAACCCTCCCTATCTCTGTAACCTCCTCCAGTCCCTACAACCCTCCCTTTCTCTGTAACCTCCTCCAGCCCCTACACCCCTCCCTATCTCTGTAACCTCCTCCAGCCCCTACAACCCTCCCTTTCTCTGTAACCTCCTCCAGCCCCTACACCCCTCCCTATCTCTGTGACCTCCCCCAGTCCCTACAACCCTATCTGAAACCTCCTCCAGTCCCTACACCCCTTCCAGCTGTGACCACCTCCACTCCCTACAACTCTCCCTATCTCTGTAACTTCCTCCATCACCTCCAATCTTCCTTATCTCTTATCTCGTCCAACCCCTGCAACCCTTCCCTATCCCTGTCACCTCCTCCACCCCCTACACCCTTCCCTATCTCTGTAACTACCTCCAACCCCTA
This sequence comes from Isurus oxyrinchus, assembly GCA_026770705.1. Taxonomy (NCBI): domain Eukaryota; kingdom Metazoa; phylum Chordata; class Chondrichthyes; order Lamniformes; family Lamnidae; genus Isurus; species Isurus oxyrinchus. Next base: position 47,575 of record JANJGN010002708.1, read on the forward strand.
CACCCTTCCCTATCTCTGGAACTACCTGCAACCCCAACAACCCTCCCTATCTCTGTAACCTCCTCCAGCCCCTACAACCCTCCCTATCTCTGTAACCTCCTCCAGCCCCTACATCCCTCCCTATCTCTAACCTCCTCCAGCCCCCTACACCCCTCCCTATCTCTGTAACCTGCTCCAGCCCCTACAACCCTCCCTATCTCTGTAACCTCCTCCAGACCCCTACACCCCTCCCTATCTCTGTAACCTCCTCCAGACCCCTACACCCCTCCCTATCAGCGTAACCTCCTCCAGCCCTCCATATCTCTGTAACCTCCTCCAGCCCCCTACAACCCTCCGAGATGTGTGCACTCTTCCAATATTGGCTTCTTGCCGGAACGCCAACTGCTCTCTCTTGCACCCCACACGCCCCCACCCCCCCCCCAACTCCGTTTTCCATCATTGCGCCTTTGGAGCCGTGCTTTCAGGCATCCCAGCCCGAAGCTCTGGAACTCCCCCCCCAACCCCCATCTCTCCCCTTTTCAGAGGCCCCGCAAAAAGGCACTGAGTGCGGTCAGCCCGTGTCCCAACATCTCGCCCTGCGGCTTGCTGTCAAAACATTCGCTTGGCGGCGCTCCGGCGAGGCAATCACGGGATGCTTGCCCCGCAGGGAGGGCACTGTCTAACCCCAATGCTTCTCGCCAACCAAGACGGGGCGACATTCTCCGGAACATTCCAAGGCCACCCCTGGTCCCCGCACAAGCGGGAGCAGGAGGCCACCTTTCGGCCTGTCAAGCCGGCTTCCCGTTCAAGGCCGATCTTGGGCTTCAACTCCAGTCTCCCACCCCTCTCCCTGCATTCCCCTCGGTTCCCCGTGGCAAGCCTCTCAATCGCCACCTTGAACACGCATGGCCTTGCGGGGTAGGGAATTCCGAAGATTCGCGGCCCTCCGAGTGAAGAAATCTCTCATCTCACCCCACCTCGGGGCAGTGAGCTGAGCTACATCGAGACCATACAAAGGAGAGGGATCCACATCGCATTATCCCTGTTTGCTGACAACACAAAGCTAAGTTGCTGAGTAAGCTGTGAAGAGGCTGTGAGGAGGTGAAGTGAATTTTTTTCTTTTAAATTCATTCACGGGATGTGGGCGTCGCTGGCCGGGCCCAGCGTTTATTGCCCATCCCTAACTGCCCCCTTGAGAAGGTGGTGGGTGAGCCGCCTTCTTGAGCCGCTGCATTCCCCGTGTGGCGTAGGTACACCCACAGCGCTGTTAGGGAGGGAGTTCCAGGATTTTGTCCCGTGTGGTGTAGGTACACCCACGGCGCTGTTAGGGAGGGAGTTCCAGGATTTTGTCCCGTGTGGTGTAGGTACACCCACAGTGCTGTTAGGGAGGGAGTTCCAGGATTTTGTGTGGTGTAGGTACACCCACAGCGCTGTTAGGGAGCGAGTTCCAGGATTCGGACCCAGCGACAGTGAAGGGACGGCCGATATACTTCCAAATTGGGATGGTGAGCGGCTCGGAGGGGAACTTCCAGGTGCTGGTGTTCCCCATGTGTCTGCTGCCCTTGTCCTTCTAGATGAGAGAGGTGGTGGGTTTGGGCGGCGCTGTCAAAGGAGCCTTGGTGAGTTGCTGCAGTGCATCTTGTAGATGGTACACACACTGCTGCTACTGTGCGTCGGTGGGGGAGGGAGTGAATGTTTGTGGATGGGGTGCCGATCGAGCGGGGCTGCTTTGTCCTGGACGGTGTCGAGCTTCTCAAATGGGAGCCGCACTCATCCAGGCAAGTGGGGAATATTCCATCACACTTCTGACTGGTGCCTTGTAGATGGTGGACAGGCTTTGGGGAGTCAGGAGGTGAGTTACTCTCTGCAGGATTCCCAGCCTCTGACCTGCTCTTGTAGCCACAGTATTTATATGGCTGGTCCAGTTCAGTTTCTGGTCAATGGTGGATCCCACCCTCCACTCCACATGATTTTAAAGAAGTGAATGTCAACGGGAGATGGCTAGGCCCTCTCTGTCTGAGTGGGCAAGCAGGTGGCAGCTGGCGTTTCACATGGGGGTATGTGAAGTCATTCACTTTGTCAGGAGGAAGTGAAACACAAATTTTTTTTTTAAAAAAGGTGAGAACCTTTTACACTTTGGTCAGATTTAAAATCCTGAGCAAGAGATGCAGGGGAGGGTGGGAAACGCAAGTCGGAACTACTATTTATTTTAAACGCAGAGAGAGGTAACCTGGGGGGCTCACTGTCTACAGGGGAGAGAGTGGGGGCGGTGGTGGTGGAAGCAGAGACGATGCATGATTCCAATTGGATGGACACCCGAGGGTAATGAACTTAACGGTTTAACGGGGTATTGGGTGGGGGGAAGAGGGGGACGAGCAGGGCGCAGGGCTAACCGGGTCGCTCCACGGGCTGAATGGCCTCCTCCTGTACCATAAATGGCTCTATTCTGAAGGGACCTGTGGGCTCCTTGCATAGCAGGCACAGAAACTTAACATGCAGGTGTAGCAGGCAATGAGGAAGGCAACTGGCACATTAGCCTTCCAGGCATAAGGGGACTCTCCTCTGAGGAGGAGGAGTGGGGGGGAGGGAATTGAGTACATGAGACCCATGTACCCTGGAGTTTAGGGGAATAAAAGGAGATTGCATTGAAACAGATAGTTATTTGAAAGCTTGCATCAACTTGCTGACACGTATGCAGTCCCTTTGGGGCTCTGCAGGGCTTGGTCCTGCGTCCCTGGCCGTTTGTGGTAAATCTCAACGATTTAAAACATAAAGGCGTGGGGCAGCTGGTGGTGTGGGGGTGGGGGGGGTGGTTTGGGTGGGTGTGGTTAAGAAAAAGTGCGGAGCACACAAAAACTGGGCCGGGCGGTTGACAGCCAGGAAGAAAGCCGTCGGCTGCAGGGAGGTGTCAACGGTCTGGGCAGGTGGGCAGAGAAGTGACAAATGCAGTTTAATCAGGTGGAGTGTGAGGCTTACGCATTCGGGGAGGGCTAGTGAGTCCACACTGACTGGTACGATAGTGAGAGAAGCGGAGAGGAACAGAGGGACCTTGGAGTGCACCTCCACAGATCCCTGAAGGCAGGACAGCTCAGCGAGGCAGGAAACCCATTATCGACCGAGGCTTCGAGTATCAGGGCAGGGAGCTGCCTAAAATGGTAGTTAGGCCACAGCTGGAGTACTGCATCCAGCTCTGCTCGCCGCATTGAAAGAACAACGCGCTCACACTGGTGAGGGTACCGAGGAGATTTACACAGGGCGTGATCAGGATTGGAGAATTTTAGCGATGACCGGATAGGCTGGGGCTCTTTTTGGAAACGAGGGCAAGATTCAATCGACGTGTCCAAAGTGAGGAGGGGCCCGGATAGAGCGGGTAGGAAGGACCTATCCCTCTGAGCAGGGAGGTCAGTGACCAGGGGGATGGGGTTTAAAGTAACTGGAAGGTCCAAGGGCGAGTCGGGAAGTAATTCTTTTTCACAGAGCGGGTAGCGGTGATTTGGAACCCACAGGCGTGGCCGAAGCAGAAGCCCACGCTTGGGATTGGCACCGGGTTTGGGGGGAGGGGGGGGGTGCTGCTGTAGCCTCCAGGGCTACGGTACCGGGGGCTGGAGCTGGTTACAGCCAACACTGACAAGACGGGCACAATGGCCTCCATCACCACTGTAAATCTGACACGCCCAACATTTAAACAAGTAACGTGCCCCGCCCCCTCCCAGGGAGGGCGGGGGGGGGGGGGCGTGTTCCACAGGGAGTGTAAACAGAGCACTGTTGGCCACCAAGCCACGGGCGGAGATGCAGGACGGGTTAAAGGGGCAGGCGGCTGAAGAAGGGCGGAGCAGTTTCTCAGCTCGAGGAGGGGGCGCCGGGGAGATTTGAAGAGGAGGATAAAAGATTTCAAATTGGAGGTGGCAGGCGAAGGGAGGGAGGGAGGGAGGGAGGGTGGGGTGCCTCCAGGAGGCTGCTGATCTCATTGCCGGACAGGCAGGAGCGATAACGCTGCTGATTCACCTCCCCCAGAGTCTGGGTGAAAACACCGAAGCCGACCAGAATACACGGGGGGTACCATACGCTCATGGAATCTGGCATCCTTAACAGGGCCCGCTGCTCAGCCACTCGAGACAGTCGTGGCTGGTCAGGCGCACTCTCACCTCCGAGTTAGCAGGTCCCAGTGGGGGCGCCGGCGGTGTCGTGGTTATGAAACCGGGCTGGCAATCCAGAGCCAATGCCCTGGGTTCGAATCCCACCGGTGGCGGCCGGGGGGAAATTTAAACCCAGTTAATAAACTCCGGGATCGAAAGCGAGTCTCGGCGATGGTGACCGGGAAACTCCCGGCATCTGGCCCACCGAGGTCCTTGAGGGGAGGGAGATCTGCCGCCCTTACCCGCTCCAGCCTACACGTGACGCCAGCCCCCCCGCAGCCGGGCGGTCGGCTCTTGCATTTTGAGGAATGGAGGGGGAGAGGGCTCTGGCCAGCTCAATATTTATCACCCCCCACCTCTCCCAGTCAACGTCCAACTCAATATTTATCCACCCTTCCTCCAGTGAACCCCACAATCAATGTCACAAAAGCAGATGATCTGCTGTCACTGTTTGCGGGAGCTTGCTGTGCGCCGTCCGACTGCTGAGTCTCCGACGTGACGGCAGCGCCGACGCTTCGAGGGTGTGTCATTGGCTGGAAAGGCTTTGGGGGGTGCATTGAGGTCACGAAAGGCGCTAGACAAACGCAACAGCTGCACTCCAGGGAGGGCCGGCCCGACGCGAGTGGTGGGGCGCCCTCCAAGCGTTTATCCACCAAGGGCCCCGCTGCCGCCACCACCACCCCCCGCATCCACCGTCCCGCCGGGCCTGGAGCGCGGTGCCTTTGGTACCTCGACACTCGACTGTTCCCCGTGCCCCACCTTGGGCCAGATTTCACCCCCCGCCACCCCCCATTTTGGAGGTCAACTTCAGCTCGCTCCAAACTTGACTGCCCTGTACCCTAACCTCCACCAAGTTCCCTCTCATGCTGTGCTCACCACCCCCTACCCCTCCCCTCAACCTGCGGTATAGCTCCAGGCCTGGCCATGCCTCAATTTCCAAATTCTTAATCACGTTCAAACCCGCCCATGGGTCTCATGCCTCCAGCCCTCAGCATCTCTGCAACCCTTGGAGAGCTCTGGGCTCCTGCAATGCTGGGATCATGCGCGACTGAGCTTCTCAGTCACCTGCTCTTGGCTCTCCCGGTGTGCTTTGCTGGGAAACTTGCCCCCGTGAATCCCCTTTGGGATGTTCCACTCTGTGATAAGGGGCTACGTGAAGCTAAGATGCTGCTAAAGGTGTCCAGTTCTACGTAAGGATTACTATAAGTTGGGAGCAGGGACGAGCCCGTGGCCAAGCGCAAGACGGCACATGGACAGGGACTCGAGCAGTGAGCCACGATGGCATTAGAGTCAAAGAACCCTGGGTTCCAGGCCAACTCCACGGACTCAAGCCTTATTTCAGGCCACGCTGCTGGAGGGCTGGCGCCAAGGGAACGCCGCGCTGCCAGAGGGCCGGGGCCAGTGCCAGTGCCGAGGGGGGCGCCGCGCCGCCGGAAGGGCCGGCGCCAGTGCCGAGGGGGCGCCGCGCCGCCGGAAGGGCCGGCGCCAGTGCCGAGGGGGCGCCGCGCCGCCGGAAGGGCCGGCGCCAGTGCCGAGGGGGCGCCGCGCCGCCGGAAGGGCCGGCGCCAGTGCCGAGGGGGGCGCCGCGCCGCCGGAAGGGCCGGCGCCAGTGCCGAGGGGGCGCCGCGCCGCCGGAAGGGCCGGCGCCAGTGCCGAGGGGGGCGCCGCGCCGCCGGAAGGGCCGGCGCCAGTGCCGAGGGGGGCGCCGCGCCGCCGGAAGGGCCGGCGCCAGTGCCGAGGGGGCGCCGCGCCGCCGGAAGGGCCGGCGCCAGTGCCGAGGGGGCGCCGCGCCGCCGGAAGGGCCGGCGCCAGTGCCGAGGGGGGCGCCGCGCCGCCGGAAGGGCCGGCGCCAGTGCCGAGGGGGGCGCCGCGCCGCCGGAAGGGCCGGCGCCAGTGCCGAGGGGGCGCCGCGCCGCCGGAAGGGCCGGCGCCAGTGCCGAGGGGGCGCCGCGCCGCCGGAAGGGCCGGCGCCAGTGCCGAGGGGGCGCCGCGCCGCCGGAAGGGCCGGCGCCAGTGCCGAGGGGGCGCCGCGCCGCCGGAAGGGCCGGCGCCAGTGCCGAGGGGGCGCCGCGCCGCCGGAAGGGCCGGCGCCAGTGCCGAGGGGGGCGCCGCGCCGCCGGAAGGGCCGGCGCCAGTGCCGAGGGGGGCGCCGCGCCGCCGGAAGGGCCGGCGCCAGTGCCGAGGGGGCGCCGCGCCGCCGGAAGGGCCGGCGCCAGTGCCGAGGGGGCGCCGCGCCGCCGGAAGGGCCGGCGCCAGTGCCGAGGGGGGCGCCGCGCCGCCGGAAGGGCCGGCGCCAGTGCCGAGGGAGCGCCGCGCCGCCGGAAGGGCCGCGCCAGTGCCGAGGGAGCGCCGCGCCGCCGGAAGGGCCGCGCCAGTGCCGAGGGAGCGCCGCGCCGCCGGAAGGGGCCGCGCCAGTGCCGAGGGAGCGCCGCGCCGCCGGAAGGGCCGGCGCCAGTGCCGAGGGAGCGCCGCGCCGCCGGAAGGGCCGGCGCCAGTGCCGAGGGAGCGCCGCGCCGCCGGGAAGGGCCGGCGCCAGTGCCGAGGGAGCGCCGCGCCGCCGGAAGGGCCGGCGCCTGTGCCGAGAGAGCGCCGCCGCCGGAAGGGCCGGCGCCTGTGCCGAGGGAGCGCCGCCGCCGGAAGGGCCGGCGCCAGTGCCGAGGGAGCGCCGCGCCGCCGGAAGGGCCGGCGCCAGTGCCGAGGGAGCGCCGCGCCGCCGGAAGGGCCGGCGCCAGTGCCGAGGGGAGCGCCGCGCCGCCGGAAGGGCCGGCGCCAGTGCCGAGGGAGCGCCGCGCCGCCGGAAGGGGCCGGCGCCAGTGCCGAGGGAGCGCCGCGCCGCCGGAAGGGCCGGCGTCAGTGCCAAGGGAGCGCCGCGCCGCCGGAAGGGCCGGCGCCAGTGCCGAGGGGAGCGCCGCGCTGCTGGAGGTCCGGCGCCGAGAGAGCGCTGTGCTGCCGGAGGGCCAGGGCCAATGCCGAGGGAACGCCGCACTGCCGGAGGGCCGGCGCCGAGGGGAGCGCTGCGCTGCCGGAGGGCCGGCGCCGAGGGAGCGCCGCGCTGCCGAAGGGCCGGGGCCAGTGCCGAGGGAGCGCCGCTCTGCCGGAGCCAGTGCCGAGGGAGCGCCGCGCTGCCAGAAGGGCCGGCGCCAGTGCCGAGTGAGCGCCGGGCTGCCAGAAGGGCCGGCGCCCGTGCCGAGGGAGCGCCACTCTGCCGGAAGGGCCGGCGCCAGTGCCGAGGGAACGCTGTACCAATTGAAACGCTGCCGATTGGACAGGACATTAAACTGGGAGCCCCACTTGCCCTCTTGGGCGGACTGACAAACCCAAAGGACAGCGCAGGGGCTTCCTGCTTCCCCCTCCCACCTCCCCCTCCACCCAGCGCCCTGGAGCCAACATCCCTCAACCGAGGCCATAAACAGAGTAAGTGGAGGTGACTGTATTCGCTGTCACGGGGGTTTGCTGCGCACAGGTTAGCGGCTTCATTTACTGGGTGAACACAGCGGCTCCCACCTTCAGAAACATTTCATTGGCTTCAGAGCATCTCGGGACGCCCCGAGGTCGCAAGAGGCGCTATACGAATTCCCTTCCTTTACAATCAACCGTGAAAGGCCACGTCCCCCTGACAGCCCCACTCATTTTTCCCCCGCGCTGCCGCACACTGATTCACGAAGCGCTTCTGCACCGCCCAAACGTGAAAGAGCCCCCGTCAAAACTTAACCCTCCCAACCCGAATAAAGTGGGTTCTGAGGCGCGCACGTGTACCGCACAAGCCGCTCGGCCCCTCTGCTCCGTGGGTGTTCCTACCCCACGCTGGCCTCCCCCTCCCCTCTTCATCTATCCACCACCCCCCCCCCCCCCCCCACCCTCACAATCCATTAAGAAGTATTTGGATGTGCACTTGCGATGCCACGGCATACGAGGCTGTGGGCCTAGTTCTGGAAAGTGGGATTGGAACAGTTAGGGACTTGTTCGACCGGCGCAGACTTGATGGGCCAAAATGCCCTCCATGACTCTATCCACATCTCCTTCTATTCCTTCCTCCCTCATGCATTTATCCAACTTCAAACCCCACCCCCCCCCCACCCCTTAAATCTAACACGATTCATCTCACGCACTCCCCGTGGGAGCGAGTTGCACACTTGCCCCCCGCTCTCTTGGGTAAGGACGTTTCTCCCCAATTCCCCATTGGGATTTATTAGTGACACTCATATAGTGATGGACCACACACCCACCCCCCCCCCCCACCACCCACACCCCACACCAGTTCTGGTCTCGCACGCAATGAGGGGGGGGGGGGGGGGGAGGAGAAACATCCACGCGATGGCTCAACTTTCACTATCTTAACCTTGCGCGCCCGCGCAGACCCCCAGCTCCGCTCTCCCCACCCCCACGTCGTCGCCCCCTCCTCGGAAGGGAACTGCCCCAGAGCCTGTTCATCCTTTCTTCCCCCCCCCCCCCCCACCCCACCCCACCAACCCCAGGAACGAGGGGTTAAATCTGATATCACACAAGCCAGGCTTCCTTTTGCATCTTCTGAAGTGACTCCACATCCTCTACTTCTACGGGGAAAAAAAAAACACTCACTCACACAATCTCCCTTCTCCATTCGAGTCGTGGCAGATTTTTTTTTTTAAAACTGTCAAGTTTAAGCAAGCACTAATTTTTTTTTCTCTCTGAAAGCGAGGCAGGCATCAGACAAGCGCGTCAGGCTATAAGACAGCCGAGTGGAGCAGAGGAGAGAGAGAGAGGGATCTGCACGGCTTCCTTTCATAGATAAACGACAACCGTGGTATTCTGTCACCGGGAGACTGCTTACCTCCAGGGCCTCCAGCGTTGGGAAGCTGGTGATGGCAAACCCATCAATGATATCCTCCTCGCAGGACGTGGACTCCCTCCTCCTGCGCCTGGGAGGCCTGGGCCTGGAGGAGCCCGGACCCTCCCCCGTCTCTCGGTCTGACCCAGAGGAAGGCGAGTAGGGCCTGGAGTCCCTGCCCCCAGTCCCGGCCATCTTCCTCTCTCTGTCCCTCTGGGACCGAGACCTCCGGCTCTGGCGATAGCCACCTGCCCTGGGTGGCAACTCCATGTTCGGTTTCACCCGTTTGTCAAAGTTTGTACGGGTTATCAGTACTGATATAAATATTAAAGGATATTTCTTTTTAAAAAAAAATTAATGATAAAGTCCACTCCCTTTCCTAAAGACTTGCTGTCATGGAGAAGAATGTGACGTCCTTTTTCTGTTCTCGTATCCTTATTACGAGTGCATCCAAAAGTAGACGAACACAAGAGGAGGTTCCAGAAAGGGGTTTAAAAACCAAAAGCACTGAAGTACAAGGACTCCTCAGACGCATTCCATGTGTGGGTTAAAGAAACGAGCCTCCTGGAATTATCTTCTCGAGGGATTTCCAAAAGGAAGACAGATATCCTTAGATGGACTTCCTGGAGAGAAGGGAGGGAGGGAGGGAGGGAGGGATTGGGGATAGAATTTAAAAAAAAGGAAAAGCACGAATCTTGAAGTGGGTGGGAGTGGGGGAAAAAAGGAGGAAAAAAATATATATATTGCACCTTATAAATGTCCAAGTAGACCCGAGATTGCTTCTTTGGGATGGACTTTGCTTCTTAAGAAATCAGAGTTGCCGGTGGGGGGGGGGGGGGGGGAGAAAAAACACACACACACACAGATCCAATAAAATAGGCTTCCCCTCTCTTTTCAGGCTAATTTCCCCAATAATTTACTGCTGCTGGAGGTGGGGAGGGGGATTCAAACACAGAGAGAGAGAGAGAGAAAAAAAAAGGCTTGACTCTAAATCGTGATAAACAAAAGCCAAAAAAAAAGAGAGACAGAACTGAGTCAGCTCCAGAGGAAGAAGGTAGGGAGTGAGGGGAAAGAAGAGGAAGATAAAGGGGGAACTTTCCTTTTTTTGTGGGAGGGTGGGGTGGGGGAGGGTTGCAACTCATACAAGAAAAATAAAAAGTTGCTGACCCTTTCCAAAAGTGGGTGCTTTTTGGATATAATGGTTAAGAAATGAGGAGGGGGGGTTTCTAATGTGTGTGCGTAGGGGATTTGGGGCGGGGGGAATAAATATCCTCCGACAGTAAAGTGAGGGGGGGGGGGGTTTCTAATGTATGTGTGTGTGCGTGTAGGGGATTGTGGGGGGGGGGGGGAGAGAATAAATATCCTCCGACAGTAAAATGAAGGGGGGGTTTCTAATGTATGTGTGTGTGTGTGTGTGTGTGTGTGTGTGTGTATAGGGGATTGGGGGGGGTGGAATAAATATCCTCCGACAGTAAAGTGAGGGGGGAGGTTTCTTGTGTGTGTGCGTGGGTAGGGGATTGAGGGGGGGGGGGGGAATAAATATCCTCCAACAGTAAAGTGAGGGGGGGGGGGGGTGTTTCTAGCGTGTGTGTGTGTGTGTGTGTGGGTAGGGTGGGGGGTCCCTGTGTGTGCGTGTGCGTGGGTAGGGAATTGAGAGGGGGGAATAAATATCCTCCGACAGTAAAGTGAGGGGGGTGGCTTCTAGTGTGTGTGTGTGTGTGTGTGGGTAGGGGATTGAGGGAGGGGGGGTGAAAATAAATATCCTCCGACAGTAAAGTGAGGGGGGTGGCTTCTAGTGTGTGTGGGTAGGGGATTGAGGGGGGGGGGGGTGGGAATAAATATCCTCCGACAGTAAAGTGAGGGGGGGGGGGTTTCTAGTGTGTGTGTGTGTAGGGGGGTCCCTGTGTGTGTGTGTGTGTGTGTGTGTGTGTGTGTAGGGGGGTCCCTGTGTGTGTGTGTGTGTGTGTAGGGGGGTCCCTGTGTGTGTGTGTGTGTGTAAGGGGGTCCCCTGTGTGTGTGTGTGTGTGTGTGTGTGTGTGTAGGGGGGTCCCTGTGTGTGTGTGTGTGTGTGTAGGGGGGTCCCTGTGTGTGTGTAGGGGGGTCCCTGTGTGTGTGTGTGTGTGTGTGTGTGTGTGTGTAGGGGGGTCCCTGTGTGTGTGTGTGTGTGTGTGTGTGTGTGGGGGGGGGGTAGGGGATTGAGGGGGGGGTGGAATAAATATCCTCCGACAGTAAAATGAGGGGGGGGGGGGATTCTAGTGTGTGTGTGTGTGGGGGGGGGGGGGGTAGGGGATTGAGGGGGGGGGGGGTGGAATAAATATCCTCCGACAGTAAAATGAGGGGTGGGGGGTGGTGATGAGGGAGGGCGACCTGCGCCTTTAAGGGAAATGAGGTTGGGGGGGGGGGGGTGGTGGAGAGGAGGGGGGGTGGGGTTAATGGCGGCCGGCGCCTCCCGTCCCGTCCCGTCGCCGCCGCCGCCTCCTCCTCCTTCTCCTCCTCGCCGCCGCCGCCGCCTCGGCTCCTCCTGCTCTCGGTGTCTGTGCCGCTCCTCCTCGCTCTCCCCTCCGCGGCCTCATTGGCTCGGGCCGCTCGCCCGCTGGCCCCGCCGCTCGCCCCGCCGCTCTTCCGCCCGCCATCTTGGGGCCGCCGCCGCCGCCGCTGCTGTTGCTGCTGCTGCTGCTGCCGCCTCCGCCGCCGCCGCTGCCGCCGCCGCCGCCGCCATTACCAACATGGCGGCCGAGCTGGGCTCGCTCCCCTTCTCTCCGTGGGTCGATGTGCTTCTCTCTATATCTATGTAGGTGCAGGATTCAGTAACTCCTGTCGGCCCGCCGCCCTCCTCCTGTCAGCTCCGCCGTCCTCCTCCTCCTCCGCTGCTTTGTCTTCCGCCTCTTCTCCCCTCCCCCCCCCCTTCTCCTCCTCCTCTTCCACCGTCCGTCCAGCTAGCGAGCGCGCTTCCGACCTCCCTCCCTCCCCCAGGCCTGCGTGCGTGCGTGCGTGCGTGCGCTCACGGTCCGTCCTTTTCCCCGACGCCGTGACGTCAGCCAACCCCGCTCCACCAATCGGAAGAAGAAGGGCGTTGACGTGTGGAATTAGTAGGGGCGGGGTGCGACGCGCGCACTGCCGGCGGACCACGCTGATGTCGCTCCGCCCGACGTGGGCACGTCACAGGGACGGACGGGCTGAATGTGTCCTCTCCCACAACCACCCCCACCCCCCAACCCCAACCCCAACCCCAACTCTCCGGTTCGGACGCGCTGGCGTCACTGCGTCCGCTCTCCCCCCCCCCCCCCCCCAACCCCAGATGGCATGCGCTGACGTCATTGCGCCAACCCAACACAAACACACGCATACAAAGGGTGGGTGAGGGGGGGGGTGCTGGCACGACGGCGTCGCCCCTCTCCTCTCCCCGCCCGGACGCGCTGACGTCACTACGTCACCTCCCTCAGCAGGCACGCACGAGAGATGGCTTGACAGGTCGGCGCGTTGACATCACTGCATTGACACCCCCCCCCGCCGTTAGGCGCAGGGACACGCTGATGTCAATACGCTCACCCACACACGCACGCCCCTGGGTGACGGCTGCGGGTTGGCGCGTTGACGACACCGCAATCCCACACCCCGACCCCATACGATCGGACGCGCAGACGTCGTGACGTCCGCACACCCCCAAAAACCCCCTCTCTTCCCCCACCCACCTCGGATGCACTGACGTAATTACGCTCTCAACCACCCCCCCCCCCCCCCCCCCCCCCCCCCGGCACATACACACAGGGGAGCGGGTTGACAGGCCGGTATCATCGCAACTGCCCTTTTTCCCCAAAACCCTGTTATGGCTTGGACCCGCTGACGTCACTACGCCCACACTGAAGACGGCTGGGTGAGCCGGCGCAGGGACGTCACTGCGCGCTCACCGTGGTGTACGGACTCGTGACGTCACTACGCCAGGAACGAACCCACCCCCCCCCACCCCCCATTGGGAGACAGACTGTCCGCTGACGTTCAAGATGCCCCCCCCCCCCCCCCTTGCCAGCCACGGGACGAGCTAACGTCACTACGCTCGCATTCCCCACACGAGCGCGCGCGCACGCACTCACTCATGCGGTGATGGACAGGCGGTAGCGTTGACGTCACCGCAAACCCCCCCCCACTTCTGGCAGGCCGACCACGCCCCCCCCTCCCCCACCACGGGACAGTTTTTTGGAGGGGGTGGGGTGGGTCAGTCACGCTGACATGACGTGCGGGGCACGGGTTGGTTTGAATCCTCCCGACGTTCGGAAGATAACGGCCGCCCCTGACCCCTAGGTGACCCCTGCTCCCCTCCCCTCCCCCCCCAGCTCACCTTGGCCAAGCTACCATTTTGTTGGCATCTTTGCTTCCCCCCCCAACCAATCCGCAAACCAACGACCCCAGCCATCACTGCTGGGGCATGGCACAGCGGGCAGAGTTACCGCTCGACCCACGTCAAAATGGTTCTGCCTCCGAAGCTGTTCCAAGGTAGGGCGGGCCGGGGTTGGGGTCGGGGTCGGGGCAGAGGAGTGGGGTCGGGGGTTGGTGTCAGGGTCGGGGGTCGGGGCAGAGGAGCGGGGTCGGGGTCGGTGTCGGGGCAGAGGAGTGGGGTCGGGGTCGGGGGTCGGGGCAGAGGAGTGGGGTTGGTGTCAGGGTCGGGGGGTCGGGGCAGAGGAGCGGGGTCGGGGTCGGTTGTCGGGGCAGAGGAGTGGGGTCGGGGTCGGGGGTCGGGGCAGAGGAGTGGGGTTGGGGGTCGGGGTCGGGGGTCGGGGCAGAGGAGCGGGGTCGGGGTAGAGGAGTGGGGTCGGGGTCGGTGTCGGGGTCGGGGTCGGGGTCGGGGCAGAGGAGCGGGGTCGGGGTCGGGGTCGGGGCAGAGGAGTGGGGTCGGGGTCGGGGGGTCGGGGCAGAGGAGTGGGGTCGGTGTCGGGGTCGGGGCAGAGGAGTGGTGTCGGGGTCGGTGTTGGGGTAGAGGAGTGGGGTCGGTGTCGGGGCAGAGGAGCGGGGTCGGGGTCGGTGTCGGGGCAGAGGAGCGGGGTCGGGGTCGGTGTCGGG
>JANJGN010002709.1:25000-61487 GCA_026770705.1 Isurus oxyrinchus
CTGACCCTCTGACAGTGCAGCACTCCCTCAGTACTGACCCTCTGACAGTGCGGCACTCCCTCAGTACTGACCCTCCGACAGTGCAGCACTCCCTCGGTACTGACCCTCTGACAGTGCGGCACAACCTCAGTACTGACCCTCTGACAGTGCGGCGCTCCCTCAGTACTGACCCTCTGACAGTGCGGCACTCCCTCAGTACTGACCCTCCGACAGTGCGGCACTCCCTCGGTACTGACCCTCTGACAGTGCGGCACAACCTCAGTACTGACCCTCCCGACTGTGCGGCACTCCCTCGGTACTGACCCTCTGAAAGTGCAGCACTCCCTCAGTACTGACCCTCTGAAAGTGCGGCACAACCTCAGTACTGATCCTTTGACAGTGCAGCGCTCCCTCAGCACTGACCCTCCGACAGTGCGGCACTCCCTCAGTACTGATACTCCAACAGTGCGGCACTCCCTCAGTACTGACCCTCCGACACTGCAGCACTCCCTCAGTACTGACCCTCCGACAGTGCAGCACTCCCTCGGTACTGACCCTCTGAAAATGCAGCACAACCTCAGTACTGACCCTCGGACAGTGCGGCGCTCCCTCAGTACTGACCCTCCGACAGTGCGGCGCTCCCTCAGTACTGACCCTCCGACACTGCAGCACTCCCTCAGTACTGACCCTCCGACAGTGCAGCACTCCCTCGGTACTGACCCTCTGAAAATGCGGCACAACCTCAGTACTGACCCTCCGACAGTGCGGCGCTTCCTCAGTACTGACCCTCCGACAGTGCGGCGCTCCCTCAGTACTGACCCTTCAACAGTGCGGCACTCTCTCAGTACTTACCCTTTGACAGTGCAACGCTCCCTCAGCACTGACTCTCCGACACTGCAGCACTCCCTCAGTACTGACCCTCTGACAATGCAACACTCCCTCAGCGCTGACCCTCCGACAGTGCGGCACTCCCCTCAGTACTGACCCTCTGACAATGCAACACTCCCTCAGCGCTGACCCTCCGACAGTGCGGCGCTCCCTCAGCACTGACCCTCCGACAATGCGGCACTCCCTCAGTACTGACCCTCCAACAGTGCAGCACTCCCTCAGTACTGACCCTCCGACAGTGCAGCACTCCCTCAGTACTGACCCTCCAACATTGCCGCACTCCCTCAGTACTGACCCTCCGACAGTGCGGCGCTCCCTCAGCACTGACCCTCCGACAGTGCAGCACTCCCTCAGTACTGACCCCTCCGACAGTGCGGCGCTCCCTCAGCACTGACCCTCCGACAGTGCGGCACTCCCTCAGCACTGACCCTCCGACAGTGCAGCTCTCCCTCAGCGCTGACCCTCCGACAGTGCGGCGCTCCCTCAGTACTGATCCTCCGACAGTGTGGCACTCCCTCAGCACTGACCCTCCGACAGTGCGGCTCTCCCTCAGTACTGACCCTCCGATAGTGCGGCTCTCCCTCAGTACTGACCCTCCGACAGTGCGGCGCTCCCTCAGTACTGACCCTCCGACAGTGCGGCACTCCCTCAGCACTGACCCTCCGACAGTGCGGCTCTCCCCTCAGTACTGACCCTCTGACAGTGCGGCACTCCCTCAGCACTGACCCTCCGACAGTGCGCGCGCTCCCTCAGTACTGATCCTCCGACAGTGCGGCTCTCCCTCAGTACTGACCCTCCGACAGTGCGACTCTCCCTCAGTACTGACCCTCTGACAGTGCGGCACTCCCTCAGCACTGACCCTCCGACAGTGCGGCACTCCCTCAGTACTGACCCTCCGACACAACTCACGCCAACACGGTGAACCATGCGGAACGCTCAGAATGGGGTCAACCTGTTCCCTCTGCCCACCCCCCACCCCCCCCCACCCCACCCCCCCCACCCCACCCCCCCTCCACCCACCCCCACCACCCCCACCGCACCCCAACCACCTCCCTCCGCTGAGCGAATGCATTCCCTGCTCACGCCACAACCCCCGCCCCCTCCCACTCTCCCACTCCGGCCTCCCCCTTACAGGGGCCGTTCGGAAAGCGCCGGCTGCCCAAGGCCACATCGGGCCCGGTACCTCCGCAGAGATGGGAAGCGGCCTACCAGGAGCTTCGAGACCTGCAACACCCCCCCCTCTCCATTACCCCCACCACCCCCACCCCACCCCACCACCTCTCCCCTCTCCCTCACGCAGCCTGGGAGGTCGACACGGCCGGGCTCAGCTGACACTGCAGCTTCCTTATCCCCTCTCCGGAACCTTTCCTCGCGCCAGAGTATCGGCCAGTGGGCCGGGTTGGGTGGTGGGTGGTCAGGCTGAGGCCTAGTCGGTCCTGACACTTCCCTCCCAACCCCCCCCTCCCCCCTCGTCCACCTCACTCAGACCTGCCCATGTATGGCTACCTTGTCTCGATTGTGCCAAACTTATCCCACCCCCCCACCCTCCCCCACCCCCCACACCCACCGCCCCCCCCCCACCCCCCCCCCCCCCCCACCCCAACCCCTCCCCCAAACCAGCGGCCCTCCACACTCAACACCGACAGCTGCTCAGTCACAGCCAGCAGCTGTTAGAGACCCGGCCAAGGTATTTGTACAACTGTTCAGCGTCACCAGAAGCATCTCTCGCTCCCTCTGGAGTTTTCGACACCCGCCGGCCCAGCTCCTTGCGGGTCACAGCAAACCTCGCCAGCGCCCCCTCGAGAGCTACCACGCCTCCTCCTGGCTGAAACAAAACGAAGGAGTCCCCTGTCGCACGGGCAGGACGCCCGCGCCCCTTTTCGCCGAGGCGAAGCGCCTGTACCCCCGACGCAGGTCGGGTGCGCCCCCCTCCCCACAACCCTTGACATGCATAGAATGTGTGTACCCGCTTCAACCGAGATGGAGTGGGTGTACCCCTTTAACGGAGATGGAATGTGTGTGTACCCCTTTAACTGAGACGGAATGTGGGTGCCCCTTTCACTGAGACAGATTGGGTGAGCCCCTCTGACATGGATGGAACGTGTGTCCCTCAGACAGAATGTGTGTGCTCCTTTAAACGAGACGCAATGTGTGTACTCCTTCAACCGAGATGGAATGCGTGTACTCCTTTAACTGAGACGTAACATGTGTACCCCTTTAACTGAGACCGAATGTGTTTACTCATTTAACTGAGACGGAATGTGTTTACTCATTTAACTGAGACGGAATGTGTTTATTCCTTTAACTGAGACGGAATGTGTGTACGCCTTTAAACGACATGGAATGTGTGTACCTCTTTAAGCGAGATGGAATATGTGTGCACTCCTTTAACTGAGATAGAATGTGTGTACCCCTTTCACTGAGACAGATTGGGTGCACCCCTTTAACATGTATGGAACGTGTGTCCCTGAGACAGGATGTGTGTGCCCCTTTAACCGAGACAGATTGGCTGCACCCCTTTAACATGTATGGAACGTGTGTCCCTGAGACAGGATGTGTGTGCCCCTTTAACCGAGACAGAATGTGCGTACATCATTAACCGAGACGGAACGTGTTTAATCGTTTAACTGAGATGGAATGTGAGTACCCCTTTAACAGAGATGGAATGTGTGTACCCCTTTAAGTGAGATGGAATGTGTTTACTCCTTTAACTGAAATGGAATGTGTGTACCCCTTTAACTGAGATGGAATGTATGTACTCGTTTAACCGAGATGGAATGTGTTTATCCCTTTAACCGAGATGGAATGTGTTTAATCCTTTAAGTGAGATGGAATGTGTGTATGCCTTTAACTGAGACGGAATGTGTGTACTCCTTTAACTGAGACAGATGTGTGTATTCCTTTAACCGAGATGTAATGTGTTTACTCTTTTAACTGAGACGGAATGTGTGTACCCCTTTAACTGAGATGGAGTGTGTGTATGCCTTTAACTGAGACGGAATATGTGTGCTCCTTTAACTGAGACAAAATATGTGTACTCCTTTAACCGAGATGGAATGTGTGTACTCCTTTAACTGAGATGGAATGTGTGTACTCCTTTAACCGAGACGGAATGTGTGTGCTCCTTTAACTGAGACCGAATGTGTGTACTCCTTTAACTGAGATGGAATATGTGTACCCCTTTAACAGAGACGGAATGTGTGTACCCCTTTAACTGAGATGGAATATGTGTACCCCTTTAACTGAGACAGATTATGTGTGCCCCTTTAACTGAGACGGAATATGTGTACCCCTTTAACTGAGACGGAATATGTGTACCCCTTTAACTGAGATGGAATGTGTGTACCCCTTTAACTGAGACGGAATATGTGTACCCCTTTAACTGAGACGGAATGTGTGTACCCCTTTAACTGAGACGGAATATGGGTACCCCTTTAACTGAGAGGAATGTGTGTACCCCTTTAACTGAGACGGAATATGGGTACCCCTTTAACTGCGACGGGATATGTGTATCCCTTTAACTGAGACGGAATATGTGTACCCCTTTAACTGAGACGGAATATGGGTACCCTTTTAACTGCGACGGAATATGTGTATCCCTTTAACTGAGACGGAATATGGATACCCCTTTAACTGAGATGTAATATGTGTGCCCCTTTAACTGAGACGGAATATGGGTACCCCTTTAACTGAGACGGAATATGGGTACCCCTTTAACTGAGATGTAATATGTGTACCCCTTTAACTGAGACGGAATATGTGTACCCCTTTAATTGAGACGGAATATGTGTACCCCTTTAACTGAGACGGAATATGGGTACCCCTTTAACTGAGATGTAATATGTGTACCTCTTTAACTGAGACGGAATATGTGTACCCCTTTAACTGAGACGAAATATGGGTACCCCTTTAACTGAGATGTAATATGTGTACCCCTTGAACTGAGATGGAATATGTGTACCCCTTTAATTGAGACGGAATATGGGTACCCCTTTAACTGAGACGGAATATGGGTACCCCTTTCATTGAGACAGACTGGGTGCACCACTTTAACATGGATGGAACGTATGTCCCTGAGACGGAATCTGTGTGACCCTTTAACCAAGACAGAATGTGTGTACATCTTTAACTGAGACGGAATGTGTGTACTCCTTTAACCGAGATGGAATGAGTGTAATCTTTTTACTGAAACCGAATGTGTGTATCCCTTTAACTGAGATGGAATGTGTGCATTCCTTTAACTGAGACGGAATATGTTTACCCCTTTCATTGAGACAGATTGGGTGAAACACCTTAACATGGATGGAACGTATGTCCCTGAGACGGAATCTGTGTGACCCTTTAACCGAGACAGAATGTGTGTATCCCTTTAACTGAGACGGAATGTGTGTACCACTGTAACTGAGACCGAATTTGTTTATTCCTTTAACTGAGATGGAATTTGTGTACTCCTTTAACTGAGATGGAATGTGTGTACTCCTTTAACTGAGACGGAATGTGTGTACCACTGTAACTGAGACCGAATTTGTTTACTCGTTTAACTGAGATGGAATTTGTGTACTCCTTTAACTGAGATGGAATTTGTGTACTCCTTTAACTGAGACGGAACGTGTGTACCCCTTTAACTGAGATGGAATGTGTGTACCCCTTTAACTGGGACGGAATGCGTGTACCACTGGAACTGAGACCGAATTTGTTTACTCCTTTAACTGTGACAGAATGTGTTTACTCCTTTAACAGAGACAGAATGTGTGTACTCCTTTAACTGAGACGGAATTTGTGTACTCCTTTAACTGAGACGGAATTTGTGTACTCCTTTAACCGAGATGGAATGTGTGTACTCCTTTAACTGAGACGGAATGTGTGTACTCCTTTAACTGAGATGGAATTTGTGTACTCCTTTAACCGAGATGGAATGTGTGTTTTCCTTTAAATGAGATGGAATGTGTGTACTCCTTTAACTGAGACGGAATGTGTGTACTCCTTTAACTGAGACGGAATGTGTGTACTCCTTTAACTGAGACGGAATTTGTGTACTCCTTTAACCGAGATGGAATGTGTGTACTCCTTTAACTGAGATGGAATGTGTGTACTCCTTTAACTGAGACAGAATGCGTGTACTCCTTTAAGCGAGATGGAATGTGTTTATTCCTTTAACCGAGATGGAATGTGTGTACTCCTTTAACTGTGACAGAATGTGTGTACCACTATAACTGAGACCGTATGTGTTTACTCCTTTAACAGAGACAGAATGTGTGTACTCCTTTAACCGAGATGGAATGTGTTTACTCCTTTAACTGAGACGGAATGTGTGTACTCCTTTAACTGAGACGGAATGTGTGTACTCCTTTAACTGAGATGGAATGTGTGTACCCCTTTAACTGAGACAGAACGTGTGTACCACTTTAACTGAGATAGAATGTGTGTACGCTTTCAACTGAGACGGAATGTGTATATTCCTTTAACCGAGGTGGAATGTGTGTACGCATTTAACTGAGACGGAATGTGTGTACGCCTTTAAGTGAGACGGAATGTGTGTACCCCTTTAATTGTGGCAGAATGTGTGTATTCCTTTAACCGAGGTGGAATGTGTGTACGCATTTAACTGAGACGGAATTTGTGTACTCCTTTAACCGAGATGGAATGTGTGTACTCCTTTAACTGAGATGGAATGTGTGTACTCCTTTAACTGAGACAGAATGCGTGTACTCCTTTAACCGAGAAGGAATGTGTGTACTCCTTTAACTGTGACAGAATGTGTGTACCACTATAACTGAGACCGTATGTGTTTACTCCTTTAACAGAGACAGAATGTGTGTACTCCTTTAACCGAGATGGAATGTGTTTACTCCTTTAACTGAGACGGAATGTGTGTACTCCTTTAACTGAGATGGAATGTGTGTACTCTTTTAACTGAGATGGAATGTGTGTACTCCTTTAACAGAGATGGAATGTGTGTACTCCTTTAACTGAGACGGAATGTGTGTACTCCTTTAACTGAGATGGAATGTGTGTACTCCTTTAACTGAGATGGAATGTGTGTACCCCTTTAACTGAGACAGAACGTGTGTACGCTTTCAACTGAGACGGAATGTGTATATTCCTTTAACCGAGGTGGAATGTGTGTACGCATTTAACTGAGACGGAATGTGTGTACGCCTTTAAGTGAGACGGAATGTGTGTACCCCTTTAATTGTGGCAGAATGTGTGTATTCCTTTAACCGAGGTGGAATGTGTGTACGCATTTAACTGAGACGGAATGTGTGTACGCCTTTAAGTGAGACGGAATGTGTGTACCCCTTTAATTGTGGCAGAATGTGTGTATTCCTTTAACCGAGACGGAATGTGTGTACTCCTTTAACCGAGAAGGAATGTGTGTACTCCTTTAACTGAGACAGAATGTGTGTACCCCTTTAACCGAGATGGAATGTGTTTACTCCTTTAACTGAGACAGAATGTTTGTACCCCTTTAACTGAGATGGAATGTGTGTACTCCTTTAACCGAGATGGAATGTGTGTACTCCTTTAACTGAGACGGAATGTGTTTGCTCCTTTAACAGAGACAGAATGTGTGTACTCCTTTAACTTAGATGGAATGAGTTTACTCCTTTAAATGAGACAGAATGTGTGTACTCCATTAACTGAGACGGAATTTGTGTACTCCTTTAACCGAGATGGAATATGTGTACTCCTTTAACTGAGACCGAATGTGTGTACTCCTTTAACCGAGATGGAATTTGTGTACTCCTTTAACTTAGATGGAATGAGTGTACTCCTTTAACTGAGATGGAATGTGTGTACTCCTTTAACCGAGATGGAATGTGTGTACTCCTTTAACCGAGATGGAATGTGTGTTTTCCTTTAAATGAGATGGAAGGTGTTTATGCCTTTAACTGAGATGGAATGTGTGTACTCCTTTAACTGAGATGGAATGTGTGTACCCCTTTAACTGAGATGGAATATGAGTACTCCTTTAGCTGAGGTGGAATGTGTGTACTCCTTTAACTGAGACGGAATGTGTTTACTCCTTTAACTGAGACGGAATGAGTGTATCCCTTCAACCGAGCTGGAATGTGTGTACTCCTTTAACTGAGACGGAATGTGTGTACCCCTTTAACGGAGATGGAATGTGTGTACACCTTTAACCGAGCTGGAATGTGTGTACTCCTTTAACTGAGACAGATTGGGTGCAACCCTGTAACATGGATGGAACGTGTGTCCATGAGACAGAATCTGTGTGCCCCTTTAACCGAGACAGAATGTGTATACATTTTTAACCGAGACGGAATGTGTGTACTCCTTTTTACCGAGATGGAATGTGTGTACTCCTTTAACCGAGACTGAATGTGTGTACTCCTTTAACCGAGATGGAATCTGTGTACCCCTTTAACAGAGACGGAATGTGTGTACCCCTTTAACTGAGACGGAATGTGTGTACTCCTTTAACAGAGATGCAATGTGTGTGCTCCTTTAACTGAGACCGAATGTGTTTATTCCTTTAACTGAGATGGAATGTGTGTACCCCTTTAACTGAGATGGAATGTGTGTACTCCTTTAACTGAGATGGAAAGTGTGTATTCCTTTAACTGAGATGGAATGTGTGTATTCCTTTAACTGAGACGGAAGGTGTTTACGCCTTTAACTGAGATGGAATGTGTGTACTCCTTTAACCGAGATGGAAAGTGTGTACCCCTTTAACTGAGATGGAATGTGTTTATTCCTTTAACTGAGACGGAAGGTGTTTACGCCTTTAACTGAGACGGAATGTGTGTACTCCTTTAACCGAGATGGAATGTGTGTACATCTTTAACCGAGACGGAATGTGTGTACTCCTTTAACTGAAATGGAATGTGTGTACTCCTTTAACTGAGATGGAATGTGTGTACCACTGTAACTGAGACCGTATGCGTTTACTCCTTTAACAGAGACAGAATGTGTGTACTCCTTTAACCGAGATGGAATGTGTGTACTCCTTTAACTGAAATGGAATGTGTGTACTCCTTTAACTGAGATGGAATGTGTGTACTCCTTTGACTGAAACGGAATGTGTGTACGCTTTCAACTGAGACGGAATGTGTGTACGCCTTTAATTGTGGCAGAATGTGTGTATTCCTTTAACCGAGACGGAATGTGTGTACTCCTTTAACTGAGATGGAATGTGTTTACTTCTTTAACTGAGACGGAATGTGTGTACTCCTTTAACTGAAATGGAATGTGTGTACTCCTTTAACTGAGATGGAACGTGTGTACTACTTTAACTGAGACAGAATGTGTGTACGCTTTCAACTGAGACGGAATGTGTATATTCCTTTAACCGAGGTGGAATGTATGTACGCATTTAACTGAGATGGAATGTGTGTACGCCTTTAAGTGAGATGGAATGTGTACCCCTTTAATTGTGGCAGAATGTGTGTATTCCTTTAACCGAGACCGAATGTGTGTACTCCTTTAACTGAGATGGAACGTGTGTACTCCTTTAACCGAGAAGGAATGTGTGTACTCCTTTAACTGAGACGGTATGTGCGTACTCCTTTAACCAAGATGGAATGTGTGTACACCTTTAACCGAGATGGAATGTGTATACTCCTTTAACCGAGACGGAATGTGTGTACTCCTTTAACCGAGAAGGAATGTGTGTACTCCTTTAACTGAGATAGAATGGGTGTACCCCTTTCACTGAGACAGATTGGGTGCACGCCTTTAACATGGAAGGAATGTGTGTCCATGATCAGAACGTGTGTGCCCCTTTAACCGAGACAGAATGTGTGTACTCCTTTAACCGAGATGGAATGTGTGTACCCCTTTAACTGAGACAGAACGTGTCTAGTACTTTAACTGAGACGGAATGTGGGTACCCCTTTAACTGAGACAGAATGTGGGTACTCCTTTAACCGAGATGGAATGTGTGTACTACTTTAACTGAAACAGAATGTGGGTACTCCTTTAACCGAGATGGAATGTGTGTACTCCTTTAACTGAGACGGAATGTGTGTACTCCTTTAACCGAGATGGAATGTGTGTACTCATTTAACCGACAAGGAATATGTGTGCCCCTTTAACTGAGACAGAATGTTTGTACTCCTTTAACCGAGATGCAATATGTGTACGCCTTTAACTGCGATGGAATGTGTTTACTCCTTTAACTGAGGCGGAATTGTGTACTCCTTTAACTGAGACGGAATCTGTTTACTCCTTTAACAGAGAGAGAATGTGTGTACCCCTTTAACGGACAAGGAATGTGTGTGCCCCTTTAACTGAGACAGAACATGTGTACTCCTTTAACTGAGATGGAATGTGTGTACCCCTTTAATTGAGACAGAATATGAGTACGCCTTTAACCAAGATGGAATTGTGTATTCCTTTAACATGGGCGAAATGTGTGTATCCCTTAACTCAAGACAAAAGTGCATTCGCCTATTACGGAAAAGAAATGTGTGTACCCCTTCAACATAAACAAACAGGGTCCCTTTAACTGATTCAGGAGCCTTTACAAACTAACACTTCGAATGATTGTTCCTTTATACCAATCCTGGTGCCAGTACTGAGGGAGTGCTGCACTGTCGGAGGAAGATGTATATACTCTAGGGCTGGAGCTGATACAGGGGAGGAGTAGGGTGATGCAATGGCATCACTGGCAAAGTGATTATGTGGACATAAATTGATCTCGGAGACACCAAGTCTGCAAACAGTCTGGTCTAACCTCAGGCAGTTACCAGGAAGAGGGAAGGAGTCACATGCAAGTGAGCAGAGATTGCAACAGGCAATATAAAGCCCAGCTCCGGAGGAGGGCTGAATGGGCCTCCTCCTGTTCCTGTGTAACAGGCTCGAGAAGGTGCTGAATGGGCTCCTCCTGTTCCTGTGTAACAGGCTCGAGAAGGGGCTGAATGGGCCTCCTCCTGTTCCTGTGTAACAGGCTCGAGAAGGGGCTGAATGGGCCTCCTCCTGTTCCTGTGTAACAGGCTCGAGAAGGGGCTGAATGGGCCTCCTCCTGTTCCTGTGTAACAGGCTCGAGAAGGGGCTGAATGGGCCTCCTCCTGTTCCTGTGTAACAGGCTCGAGAAGGGGCTGAATGGCCTCCTCCTGTTCCTGTGTAACAGGCTCGAGAAGGGGCTGAATGGGCCTCCTGTTCCTGTGTAACAGGCTCGAGAAGGGGCTGAATGGGCCTCCTCCTGTTCCTGTGTAACAGGCTTGAGAAGGGGCTGAATGGGCCTCCTGTTCCTGTGTAACAGGCTCGAGGGGCTGAATGGGCCTCCTCCTGTTGCTGTGTAACAGGCTTGAGAAGGGGCTGAATGGGCCTCTTCCTGTTTCTGTGTAACAGACTCGAGGGGCTGAATGGGCCTCCTCCTGTTCCTGTGTAACAGGCGCGAGAAGGGGCTGAATGGGCCTCCTCCTGTTCCTGTGTAACAGGCTCGAGGGGGATGAATGGGCCTCCTCCTGTTCCTGTGTAACAGGCTTGAGGGGCTGAATGGGCCTCCTCCTGTTCCTGTGTCACAGGCTCGAGAAGGGGCTGAATGGCCTCATCCTGTTCCTGTGTAACAGGCTCGAGAAGGGGCTGAATGGGTCCTCCTCCTGTTTCTGTGTAACAGGCTCGAGGGGCTGAATGGGCCTCCTCCTGTTCCTGTGTAACAGGCTCGAGAAGGGGCTGAATGGGCCTCCTCCTGTTCCTGTGTAACAGGCTTGAGGGGCTGAATGGGCCTCCTCCTGTTCCTGTGTCACAGGCTCGAGAAGGGGCTGAATGGCCTCATCCTGTTCCTGTGTAACAGGCTCGAGAAGGGGCTGAATGGGTCCTCCTCCTGTTCCTGTGTAACAGGCTCGAGGGGCTGAATGGCC
Organism: Isurus oxyrinchus; assembly: GCA_026770705.1. NCBI lineage: Eukaryota > Metazoa > Chordata > Chondrichthyes > Lamniformes > Lamnidae > Isurus > Isurus oxyrinchus. The sequence continues at coordinate 36,697 of JANJGN010002709.1, forward strand.
TCCTCCTGTTCCTGTGTAACAGGCTCATGGGGCTGAATGGGCCTCCTCCTGTTCCTGTGTAACAGGCTGGAGAAGGGGCTGAATGGGGCCTCCTGTTCCTGTGTAACAGGCTGGAGAAGGGGCTGAATGGGCCTCCTCCTGTTCCTGTGTAACAGGCTCGAGGGGCTGAATGGGCCTCCTCCTGTTCCTGTGTAACAGGCTCGAGAAGGTGCTGAATGGGCCTCCTCCTGTTCCTGTGTAACAGGCTCGAGAAGGGGCTGAATGGGCTCCTCCTGTTCCTGTGTAACAGGCTCGAGAAGGGGCTGAATGGCCCTCCTCCTGTTCCTGTGTTACAGGCTCGAGAAGGGGCTGAATGGGCCTCCTCCTGTTCCTGTGTAACAGGCTCGAGAAGGGGCTGAATGGGCTCCTCCTGTTCCTGTGTAGCAGGCTCGAGAAGGGGCTGAATGGGCTCCTCCTGTTCCTGTGTAACAGGCTCGAGAAGGGGCTGAATGGGCCTCCTCCTGTTCCTGTGTAACAGGCTCGAGGGGCTGAATGGGCCTCCTCCTGTTCCTGTGTAACAGGCTCGAGTAGGGGCTGAATGGGCCTCCTCCTGTTCCTGTGTAACGGGCTCGAGAAGGGGCTGAATGGCCCTCCTCCTGTTCCTGTGTAACAGGCTGGAGAAGGGACTGAATGGCCCTCCTCCTGTTCCTGTGTAACAGGCTCGAAAAGGGGCTGAATGGACCTCCACCTGTTCCTGTGTAACAGGCTGGAGAAGGGGCTGAATGGACCTCCACCTGTTCCTGTGTAACAGGCTGGAGAAGGGGCTGAATGGGGCCTCCTCCTGTGTGAATAGGAGCGGGGACGGGAAGGCGATAGGGAGTTTCTTGAGTGACCTGCCTTGTTCCTTCTCCCTCCCCCCAACCCACTTGCCCTCTGGGGCCTGGTCGAGAGAGAGACAGAGACAGAGACAGAGACAGAGGCCTCTCTCGCTTTCACAGGCCCTGTGGCTAGCAATAGATACACACCGAGAGCTGCGACGTTAAAAATAACCTGCCTCCTTAAAAGGAGCTGGTTGCCCGAGGCTCCAGCCCACCGAGGGAGCTCTTCCTTATTTCCTGCAGAGATTAGGAAGGAATCTCTAGCACCCACACCCACTGCCGGTGACAGAGACACCCACTGTCCTTTGACGACAGCCAGCCCCTGGGAAGGGTCAAGGAGTGGCTGTGATCCAGAGAGAGGGAGGAGGCGAGAAGGAGTGTGCCCCACAGCCGACGGTGTGCCGCGTCGAGGATAATGGACTGAGGAGGACATTCGGACCATCTCCCTCTCGATGGGAGCCTCGGCCCACTACCGCTCCCGTTCCCCTCCCCCACCTCCCCCGCCCCCCCCCCCCCAACCCCTCACCTCCTCCCCTGCAGGCCCTGCACCTTCATCCTGTTCAACAATAAACCTCCCGGATGCCACCATTGAACCTGCCACCCCTACACTCCCTCCCTTCCTCCCTCCCCCAACTCCAACAGTCTCGGGGAGAGGGGTTACTGAGTGACAGTGTGAGGGAGCTGGATTAACGTCAGTAGAGATACAGTCAGTAACACAGGGCGCTGGGGTGAGAGGGGTTACTGAGTGACAGTGTGAGGGAGCTGGATTAACGTCAGTAGAGATACAGTCAGTAACACAGGGCGCTGGGGGAGAGGGGTTACTGAGTGACCGTGTGAGGGAGCTGGATTAACATCAGTAGAGATACAGTCAGTAACACAGGGAGCTGGGGGGAGAGGGGTTACTGAGTGACAGTGTGAGGGAGCTGGATTAACATCAGTAGAGATACAGTCAGTAACACAGGGCACTGGGGGGAGAGGGGTTACTGAGTGACAGTGTGAGGGAGCTGGATTAACATCAGTAGAGATACAGTCAGTAACACAGGGCGCTGGGGGAGAGGGGTTACTGAGTGACCGTGTGAGGGAGCTGGATTAACATCAGTAGAGATACAGTCAGTAACACAGGGCCCTGGGGGGAGAGGGGTTACTGAGTGACCGTTTGATGGAGCTGGATTAATATCAGTAGAGATAAAGTCAGTAACACAGGGCACTGGGGATAGGGGGGTTACTGAGCGAGGGATCTGGATTAACCTCAGAAATACCGTTAGTAATACAGGGCGCTGGGGGAAGAGTGGTTACTGAGTGACACTGTGAGGGAGCTGGAATAACATCAGTAGAGATACAGTCAGTAACACAGGGTGCTGGGGGGAGAGGGGTTACTGACTGACAGTGTGAGCGGGCTGGATTAACATCAATGGAGATACAGTCAGTAATACAGGGAGCTGGGGGAGAGGGGTTACTGAGTGACAGTGTGAGGGAGATGGATTAACATCAGTAGAGGTACAGTGAGTAACACAGGGCGTTGGGGGGAGTGGTTACTGAATGAGGGAGCTGCATTAACATTAGAGATACAGTCAGTAACACAGGCTGCTGGTGGGGGGAGAGGGGTTACTGAGTGACAGTGTGAGGGAGCTGGATTAACATCAGTAGAGATTCATTCAGTAACAGGGCATTGAGGGAGCGGGGTAAATGAGTGATAGTGAGAGGGAGCTGGATTAACATCAATAGAGATTCAGTCAGTAACACAGCAAGCTGTGGGGAGAGGGGTTACTGAGTGACAGGTTGAGGCAGCTGGATTAACATCAGTAGAGATGTAGTGAGTAACACAGGGCGCTGGGGGGAGAGGGGTTACTGAGCGAGGCAGCTGGTTTAACGTCAGAAATGCAGTCAGTAATTCAGGCGCTGAGGGGAGTGGGGTTACTGGGTGAAAGTGTGAGGGAGCTGGATTGACATCAGTAGATATACAGACAGTAAACATGTAGGTGGGGGGAGAGGAGTTACTGAGTGACTGTGAGGGAGCTGGATTAACATCAGTAGAGATACAGTCAGTAACACAGGGCGCTGGGGGAGAGGGGTTACTGAGTGACAGTGTGAGGGAGCGGGATTAACATCAGTAGAGCTACATTAAGTAAAACTTGGCGCGGAGGGGAGAGGGGTTACTGAGTGACAGTGTGAGGGATCTCGTTTAACATCAATAGATATAAAGTCAGTAACATGGGGCACTGGGGGGAGAGGGGTTACTGATTGAGGGAGCTGGATTAACATCATTAGAGATACAGTCTGTAACACAGTGAACTGGGGGGAGAGGTGTTACTGAATGACAGTGTGAGGGAGCTGGATTAACATCAGTAGAGATACAGTCAGTAACACAGGGCACTGGGGGGAGAGTGGTTACTGAGTGACATTGTGAGGGAGCTGGATTAACATCAGTAGAGATACAGTCAGTAACACAGGGAGCTGGGGGGAGATGGGTTACTGAGTGACAGTGTGAGGGAGCTTGATTAACATCAGTAGAGATACAGTCAGTAACACAGGGCACTGGGGGGAGAGGTGTTATTGAATGACAGTGTGAGGGAGCTGGATTAACATCAATAGAGATACAGTCAGTAACAGAGGGTGCTGGGGTGATAGAAGTTACTGAGTGACAGGTTGAGGCAGCTGGATTAACATCAGTCGAGATACATTCAGTAACACAGGGCGCTGGGGGGAGAGGAGTTACTGAGTGACAGTGTGAGGGAGCTGGATTAACATCAATATAGATACAGTCAGTAACACAGGGTGCTGGGGGGAGAGGGGTTACTGAGAGACAGTGTGAGGGACCTGGATTAACAGTAGAGCTACAGTCAGTAACACAGGGTGCTGGGGTAGTGGGGTTACTGAGTGACAGTATGAGGGACCTGGATTAACATCAGTAGAGCTACATTAAGTAACACTTGGTATTGAGGGGAGAGGGGTTACTGAGTGACAGTGTGAGGGATCTCATTTAACATCAGTAGATATAAAGTCAGTAACACGGGGCACTGGGGGGAGAGGGGATACTGAGTGAGGGAGCTGGATTAACGTCAGAAATACCGTTAGTAATACAGGGTGCTGGGGGGAGAGGGGATACTGAGTGACACTGTGAGGGAGCTGGATTAACATCAGTAGAGATACAGTCAGTAACACAGGGTCCTGGGGGCATAGGGGATACTGAGTGACAGTGTGAGGGAGCTGGATTAACCTCAGTACAGATACAGTCAGTAACACTGGGCGCTGGGGGGAGAGGGGTTACTGAGTGACAGTGTGAGGGAGCTGGATTAACATCAGTAGAGATACAGTCAGTAACACAGGGTGCTGGGGGGAGAGGGGTTACTGAGTGACAGTGTGAGGGAGCTGGATTAACATCAGTAGAGATAGAGTCAGTAACACAGGGCGCTGGGGGAGAGGGGTTACTGAGTGACAGTGTGAGGGAGCTGGATTAACATCAGTGGAGATACAGTCAGTAATACAGGGTGCTGGGATTGAGGGGTTACAGAGTGACCATCCGAGGGACCTGGATTAACATCGGTAGAGAAACAGTCAGTAACACAGGGCGCTGTGGGGAGAGGGGTTCCTGAGTGACAGTGTGAGGGAGCTGGATTAACATCAGTAGAGATACAGTCAGTAACACAGGGTGCTGGGGAAGTGGGGTTACTGAGTGACAGTGTGAGGGAGCTGGATTAACATCAGTAGAGATACAGTCAGTAACACAGAGCGCTGGGGGGAGAGGGGTTACTGAGAGACAGTGTGAGGGAGCTGGATTAACATCAGTAGAGATACAGTCAGTAACACCGGGCGCTGGGGGGAGAGGGGTTACTGAGTGACAGTGTGAGGGAGCTGGATTAACATCAGTAGAGATACAGTCAGTAACACCGGGCGCTGGGGAGAGAGGGGTTACTGAGTGACAGTGTGAGGGAGCTGGATTAACATCAGTAGAGATACAGTCAGTAACACAGGGAGCTGGGGGGAGAGGGGCTACTGAGTGACAGTGTGAGGGAGCTGGATTAACATCAGTAGAGATACAGTCAGTGACACAGGGCAATGGGAGGAGAGGGGTTACTGAGTGACAGTGTGTGGGAGCTGGATTAACCTCAGTACAGATACAGTCAGTAACACAGGGTGCTGGGGGGAGAGGGGTTACTGAGTGACAGTGTGAGGGAGCTGGATTAACATCAGTAGAGATACAGTCAGTAACACAGGACGCTGGGGGGAGAGGGGTCACTGAGTGACACTGTGAGGGAGCTGGATTAACATCAGTAGAGATACAGTCAGTAACACAGGGCGCTGGGGGGAGAGGGGTTACTGAGTGACAGTATGAGGTAACTGGATTAACATCAGTTGAGATACAGTCAGTAACACAGGATGCTGGGGGGAGAGATGGGTTACCGTGTGATAGTGTGAGGGAGCTTCATTAAGATCAGTTGAGATGCAGTCAGTAACACAGGGCGCTGGGGGAGAGGGGTTACTGAGTGACAGTGTGAGGGAGCTGGATTAACATCAGTAGAGATACTGTCAGTAACACAGGGCGCTGGGGGGAGAGGGGTTACTGAGTGACAGTGTGAGGGAGCTGGATTAACATCAGTAGAGATACAGTCAGTAACACAGGATGCTGGGGGAGAGGGGTTACTGAGTGACAGTGTGAGGGAGCTGGATTAACATCAGTGGAGATACAGTCAGTAACACAGGGTCCTGGGGGCATAGGGGATACTGAGTGACAGTGTGAGGGAGCTGGATTAACCTCAGTACAGATACAGTCAGTAACACTGGGCGCTGGGGGGAGAGGGGTTACTGAGTGACAGTGTGAGGGAGCTGGATTAACATCAGTAGAGATACAGTCAGTAACACAGGGTGCTGGGGGGAGAGGGGTTACTGAGTGACAGTGTGAGGGAGCTGGATTAACATCAGTAGAGATAGAGTCAGTAACACAGGGCGCTGGGGGAGAGGGGTTACTGAGTGACAGTGTGAGGGAGCTGGATTAACATCAGTGGAGATACAGTCAGTAATACAGGGTGCTGGGATTGAGGGGTTACAGAGTGACCATCCGAGGGACCTGGATTAACATCGGTAGAGATACAGTCAGTAACACAGGGCGCTGTGGGGAGAGGGGTTCCTGAGTGACAGTGTGAGGGAACTGGATTAACATCAGTAGAGATACAGTCAGTAACACAGGGTGCTGGGGAAGTGGGGTTACTGAGTGACAGTGTGAGGGAGCTGGATTAACATCAGTAGAGATACAGTCAGTAACACAGAGCGCTGGGGGGAGAGGGGTTACTGAGAGACAGTGTGAGGGAGCTGGATTAACATCAGTAGAGATACAGTCAGTAACACCGGGCGCTGGGGGGAGAGGGGTTACTGAGTGACAGTGTGAGGGAGCTGGATTAACATCAGTAGAGATACAGTCAGTAACACCGGGCGCTGGGGAGAGAGGGGTTACTGAGTGACAGTGTGAGGGAGCTGGATTAACATCAGTAGAGATACAGTCAGTAACACAGGGAGCTGGGGGGAGAGGGGCTACTGAGTGACAGTGTGAGGGAGCTGGATTAACATCAGTAGAGATACAGTCAGTGACACAGGGCAATGGGAGGAGAGGGGTTACTGAGTGACAGTGTGTGGGAGCTGGATTAACCTCAGTACAGATACAGTCAGTAACACAGGGTGCTGGGGGGAGAGGGGTTACTGAGTGACAGTGTGAGGGAGCTGGATTAACATCAGTAGAGATACAGTCAGTAACACAGGACGCTGGGGGGAGAGGGGTCACTGAGTGACACTGTGAGGGAGCTGGATTAACATCAGTAGAGATACAGTCAGTAACACAGGGCGCTGGGGGGAGAGGGGTTACTGAGTGACAGTATGAGGTAACTGGATTAACATCAGTTGAGATACAGTCAGTAACACAGGATGCTGGGGGGAGAGATGGGTTACCGTGTGATAGTGTGAGGGAGCTTCATTAAGATCAGTTGAGATGCAGTCAGTAACACAGGGCGCTGGGGGAGAGGGGTTACTGAGTGACAGTGTGAGGGAGCTGGATTAACATCAGTAGAGATACTGTCAGTAACACAGGGCGCTGGGGGGAGAGGGGTTACTGAGTGACAGTGTGAGGGAGCTGGATTAACATCAGTAGAGATACAGTCAGTAACACAGGATGCTGGGGGAGAGGGGTTACTGAGTGACAGTGTGAGGGAGCTGGATTAACATCAGTAGAGATACAGTCAGTAACACAGGGCGCTGGGTGAAGAGGGGTAACTGAGTGACAGTGTGAGGGAGCTGGATTAACATCAGTTGGGATACAGTCAGTAACACAGGGTGCTGGGGGGAGAGGGGTTACTCAGTGACAGTGTGAGGGAGCTGGATTAACAACAGTAAAGGTACAGTCAGTAACGCAGGGTGCTGGGGGGAGAGGGGTTACTGAGTGACAGTGTAAGGGAGCTGGATTAACATCAGTAGAGATAGAGTCATTAACACAGGGCGCTGGGGCAGAGGGGTTACTGAATAACAGTGAGGGCGATCTGGACTAACATCAGTAGAGATACAGTCAGTAACACAGGGCGCTGGGGGGAGAGGGGTTACTGAGTGACAGTGTGAGGGAGCTGGATTAACATCAGTGGAGATACAGTCAGTAATACAGTGTGCTGGGATTGAGGGGTTACAGAGTGACCATCCGAGGGACCTGGATTAACATCGGTAGAGATACAGTCAGTAACACAGGGTGCTGTGGGGAGAGGGGTTCCTGAGTGACAGTGTGAGGGAGCTCGATTAACATCAGTAGAGATACAGTCAGTAACACAGGGTTCTGGGGAAGTGGCGTTACTGAGTGACAGTTTGAGGGAGCTGGATTAACATCAGTAGAGATACAGTCAGTAACAGGGAGCCGGGGGAGAGGGGTTACTGAGTGACAGTGTGAGGGAGCTGGATTAACATTATTAGAGATAGAGTCAGTAGCACAGGGTGCTGGGTGGAGAGGGGTTATTGAGAGACAGTGTGAGGGACCTGGATTAACATTAGTAGAGATGCACTCAGTAACACAGGGCAAAGGGAGAGGGAGGTGTTACTGAGTGACAGTGTGAGGGAGCTGGATTAACATCAGTAGAGATGCAGTCAGTAACACAGGGTGCTGGGGGGAGAGGGGTTACTGAGTGACAGTGTGAGGGAGCTGGATTAACATCAGTAGAGTTACAGTCAGTAACACAGGGCGCTGGGGGAGAGGGTTTACTGAGTGACAGTGTGACGGAACTGGATTAACATCAGTTGAGATACAGTCAGTAACGCAGGGTGCTGGGGGGAGAGGGGTTACTGAGTGACAGTGTAAGGGAGCTGGATTAACATCAGTAGAGATAGAGTCATTAACACAGGGCGCTGGGGCAGAGGGGTTACTGAATAACAGTGAGGGGGATCTGGACTAACATCAGTAGAGATACAGTCAGTAACACAGGGCGCTGGGGGGAGAGGGTTTACTGAGTGACAGTGTGAGGGAGCTGGATTAACATCAGTAGAGATACAGTCAGTAACACAGGGCGCGGTGGGGAGAGGGGTTACTGAGTGACAGTGTGAGGGAGCTGGATTAACATCAGTAGAGATACAGTCAGTAGCACAGGGTGCTGGGGGGAGCGGAGTTACTGAGTGACAGTGTGAATGAGCTGGATTAACATCAGTAGAGATACAGTCAGTGACACAGGGCAATGGGAGGAGAGGGGATACTGAGTGACAGTTTGAGAGAGCTGGATTAACTTCAGTAGAGATACAGTCAATTACACAGGTACTTGGGGGAGAGGGGTTACTGAGTGACAGTGTGAGGGAGCTGGATTAACATCAGTAGAGATACAGTCAGTAACACAAGACGCTGGGGAGAGAGGGGTTACTGAGTGACAGTGTGAGGGAGCTGGATTAACATCAGTAGAGATACAGTCAGTAACACAGGGCGCTGGGGGGAGAGGGGTTACTGAGTGACAGTGTGAGGTAACTGGATTAACATCAGTAGAGATACAGTCAGTAACACAGGATGCTGGGGGGAGAGATGGGTTACCGTGTGATAGTGTGAGTGAGCTTCATTAAGATCAGTTGAGATGCAGTCAGTAACACAGGGCGCTGGGGGAGAGGGGTTACTGAGTGACAGTGTGAGGGAACTGGATTAACATCAGTAGAGATACAGTCAGTAACAGGGAGCTGGGGGAGAGGGGTTACTGAATGACAGTGTGAGGGAGCTGGATTAACATCAGTAGAGATACAGTCAGTAACACAGGGTGCTGGGGGAGAGGGGTTACTGAGTGACAGTGTGAGGGAGCTGGTTTAACATCAGTACAGATACAGTCAGTAACACAGGGTGCTGGGGCGACAGGGGTTACTCAGTGACAGTGTGAGGGAGCTGGATTAACAACAGTAAAGGTACAGTCAGTAACACAGGGTGCTGGGGGAGAGGGGTTACTGAGAGACAGTGTGAGGGAGCTGGATTAACATCAGTAGAGATACAATCAGTAACACAGGGCGTTGGGGGAGAGGGGTTACTGAGAGACAGTGTGAGGGAGCTGGATTAACATCAGTAGAGATACAGTCAGTAACACAGGGTGCTGGGTGAAGAGGGGTTACTGAGTGACAGTGTGAGGGAGCTGGATTAACATCAGTTGGGATACAGTCAATACACAGGGTGCTGGGGGTCAGGGGTTACTGAGTGACAGTGTGAGGGAGCTGGATTAACATCAGTAGAGATACAGTCAGTAACACAGGGTGCTGGTGCAAGAGGGGTTACTGAGTGACAGTGTGAGGGAGCTGGATTAACATCAGTAGAGATACAGTCAGTAACACAGGGTGCTGGTGCAAGAGGGGTTACTGAGTGACAGTGTGAGGTAGCTGGATTAACATCAGTAGAGATACAGTCAGTAACACAGGGCGCTGGGGGGAGAGGGGTTACTGAGTGACAGTGTGAGGGAGATGGATTAACATCAGTAGAGATACAGTCAGTAACACAGGGAGCTGGGGGAGAGGGGTTACTGAGTGACAGTCTGTGGGAGCTGGATTAACATCAGTAGAGATACAGTCAGTAACACAGGGCGCTGGGGGAGAGGGGTTACTGAGTGACAGTATGATGGATCTGGATCAACATCAGTAGAGATACAGTCATTAACACAGGGCGCTGGGGGAGAGGGGTTACTGAGTGACAGTGTGAGGGAGCTGGATTAACATCAGTAGAGATACAGTCAGTAACACAGGGAGCTGGTGCAAGAGGGGTTACTGAGTGACAGTGTGAGGGAGCTGGATTAACATCAGTAGAGATACAGTCAGTAACACAGGGTGCTGTTGCAAGAGGGGTTACTGAGTGACAGTGTGAGGTAGCTGGATTAACATCAGTAGAGATACAGTCAGTAACACAGGGAGCTGGGGGGAGAGGGGTTACTGAGTGACAGTGTGAGGGAGATGGATTAACATCAGTAGAGATACAGTCAGTAACACAGGGCGCTGGGGGAGAGGGGTTACTGAGTGACAGTGTGATGGATCTGGATCAACATCAGTAGAGATACAGTCATTAACACAGGGCGCTGGGGGAGAGGGGTTACTGAGTGACAGTGTGAGGGAGCTGCATTGACATCAGTAGAGATACAGTCAGTAACACAGGGCGCTGCGGGGAGAGCGGTTACTGAGTGACAGTGTGAGGGAGCTGCATTGACATCATAGTCGTTTACAGCACAGAAGGAGGCCATTCAGCCCATCATCTCCACACCTGTCAACAAAGATCTGACTACACTGATCCCATTTTCCAGCGCTTGGCCCATAGCCCATAGCTATGGCAACACAAGTGACTATCTCAATACTTCTGAAATATTACGAGAGTTTCTGACTCAACCACCCTTTCAGGCAGTGAGTTCCAGACTCCCACCACCCTCTGGGTGAAAGAATGTCTCCCCAACTCCCCTCTTAGCCTTTTACCTCTTACCTTAATTCTATGTCCCCTGGTTATTGACCCCTCTACTAATGGAAAAAGTGCTTCCTATCCACCCTATCTATGCCCCTCATAATCTTATCCACCTCTATCAGGTCCCCTCTCAACCCTCACTGCTCCAAGGGAAACAACCCCAGCCTATCCAATCTTTCCCCATTGCTCAGATCCTCCAGCCCAGACAACATCCTGGTGAATCTCCTCTGCACCTTCTGCAGCATAACCTCACTGCTCTTGTATAAAGGAAAGTATCCCATATACCTTCTCAACCACCTTATCTATCTGTCCCGCTAGCTTAAGGGACCAGTGGACATGCACACCAAGGTCCCTCTGATTCAGTGCCGGGGTCCTACCCTTCATGGTGTATTCCTTTGCCTTGTTATCCCTCCCCAAGTGCATTACCTCACACTTTTCCGGGTTGAATTCCATTTGCCACCTGTCCAGACCATTGATATCCTCCTGCAGTTTACTGCTATCCTCCTCACTATTTACCACCTGTCCAATTCTTGTGTCATCCACAAACTCCTTGATCATACCCCCTACATTTAAGTCCGAATCATTTATGTACAGCATAAACAGCAAGGCTTCCAGCACCGAGCACTGCTGAACCCCACTAGAAACAGACTCCCAGTCACAGAAACATCCCTCTACCATCACCCTCTGCTTCCTGCCCCTCAGCCAATTTTGGATCCAACGTGCCACTTTGCCTTGGATCCCACGGGCTCTTACTTTCTTGACCAGTCTGCCATGAGGGACCTTATCAAAAGCCTTGCTAAAGTCCATGTAGACCACATCAAATGCATTACCCTCATCCACACTCCTGGTTACCTCCTCAAAACATTCAATCACATTTATCAAACATGACCTTCCCTTTAACAAACCCATGCTGACTATCCCAGATTAATCCGTGTCTCTCCAAGTGCAGGTATATTCAGTCCACTCAGAATTCTTTCCAGTCACTTCCCCACCACCCAGGTTAGACTGACTGGCCTGTAATTTCCTTGTCTATCCCTTCCTTCCTTTTATTAATAATGGGACAATGTTAACAGTCCTCCAGTCCTCTGGAACTTCACCTGCGGCCAGAGAAGGTTTGAAAATTACTGCCAGGGTCCTGATTATCTCTTCCCTTACCTCCCTCAACAGCCTGGGACACATCTTATCCTGGCCTGTGGATTTATCTACTTCTAAGGACACAATACCCGATCGTATCTCCTCTCCATGTTAATTTCCTCTAATATCTCACACTCCTCCACCCTGATGTCTATACCTGCATTGTCCTTTTCCATTGTGAAGACTGACGCAAAGTATTCACTGAGGGCTGTACCCACATCTTCCGGGTCCATGCCCACATTACCTCTATGGTCCCTATTTGGCCCTACTCTCTCTCTAGTCATTCTCTTGCTCGTTATATAATGTTAAAAATCCCTTTGGGTTTTCCTTTATTTTACCCACCAATGCTCTCTCACGCACTCTCTTAGCTTTCATAATTTCCATTTTAAGTTCCCCCCTGCACTTTTTACACTCCTCTAGGGACTCTGCCAGATATTGAGCCCTTGTTATCTGCCATAAGCTTCTCTTTTTCTCTAAATCCTAACCTTTATGTCCATTGACACCCAGGGTTCTCCGGACTTGCCCCTTCCCCCCAACTTTGTCTCTGCAGGAACATATTTACCCTCCCCACCTCCCCCCGAGACTATGTCCCAAAAAGGGACATCTGACCGCCCCCCACCCCCACCCCCCCCCGGACTATGTCCCAAAAAGGGACATCTGACCGCCCCCCCCCCCCCCCCCCCCCCGGCCCCCCCACCAAGTCCACTTGGGCCAAATCACACCTCATCTTAGCACAATTCGCCCTTCCCCAGGTTAGGGCTTTTATTCCTGGCCCAACGTTATCCTTTTCCATGACTATCCTAAATCTAACTGAGTTATGGTCACTATCTCCAAAATGCTCCCCAACTGATATGTCTCCCGCCTGCCTGAGCTCATTTCCGAATATTAGGCCCAGAGCTGCCCCCTCTCTTGTTGGGCTTTCTATGTATTGGCTAAAATGGTTCTCCTGGATGCAACTTAATAACTTTGCTGCCTCCCTACCTTGCACATTAAAACTACCCGAGTTAATATTTGGGTCATTAAAATCCCCTACAATTACTGCCCTATTATTCTTACACTTCCCTGAAATCTGATTATGTATTTGATCCTCTATCTCTCCCTGACTGTCTGGGGGCCTATAGTACACCCATCAGTGTGTTTGCCCCTTTTATGTTTGTTAATTTTACCCATATGGCCTCATTTGGTGATCTTTCCAAGAATTCAGGAATCTGGAGTGCAAAGGGACTTGGGAGTCCTAGTCCAGGATTCTCTTAAGGTTAACTTGCAGGTTGAGTCGTTAGTTAGGAAGGCAAATGCAATGTTGGCATTTATTTCGAGAGGACTGGAATATAAAAGCAGGGATGTGCTGCTGAGGATTTATAAGGCTCTGGTCAGACCACGTTTAGAATATTGTGAGCAATTTTGGGCCCCGTATCTCAGGAAGGATGTTCTGGCCCTGGAGAGGGTCCAGAGGAGGTTCACGAGAATGATCCCTGGAATGAAAGGCTTAACATATGAGGAACGTTTGAGGACTCTGGGTCTGTACTCAATGGAGTTTAGAAGGATGAGGGGGGATCTGATTGAAACTTACAGAATACTGAGAGGCCTGGATAGAGTGGACGTGGGGAAGATGTTTCCATTAGTAGGAGAGACTAGGCCCCGAGGGCACAGCCTCAGAGTAAAGGGAAGACCTTTTAGAACAGAGATGAGGAGAAACTTCTTTAGCCAGAGACTGGTGAATCTATGGAATTCATTGCCACAGAAGGCTGTGGAGGCCAGGTCATTGGGTGTATTTAAGACCGAGATAGATAGGTTCTCGACTGGTGAGGGGGTCAAATGTTACGGGGAGAAGGCGGGAGAATGGGGTTGAGAAACTTATCAGCCATGATTGAATGGTGGAGCAGACTCGATGGGCCGAATGGCCTCATTTCTGCTCCTATGTCTTCTGGTCTTATATCATCCCTCTTCACTACGAGAATTGATTCCTTGAGCAATATTGCAAACCACTCCCCTCTCCCTCCTCTTCTGTCCCCCTCTCTATCTCGTCTGAGTACCCTACCACCAGGAATGTTGAGCTGCCAGTCCTGCCCAACTCTTATCCAGGTCTCGGTCATAGCTATGACATCACACTCCCACCAGCCCTCAGCTCGTCTCTCTCTTATTCCTCAGGCTCCTTGCATTAATACATATTCCATTTCGCCTCGCTAACCTGACTTCTTTCTTGTCGAGCCTTCCAGACTCTCTCGCTAGCATTTACACGTCTAATTCCATTTCAGTTTCTCTCCCCTCTCAACTGCTTTTCAGGATGCCATCCCCTGTGCCAACTTAGTTTAAAGCTGCCCCAACAGCATTAGCAAACCTCCCCAGGAGAATGATGGTCCCGTGCCTGTTCAGGTGTAACTAGTCCGACTTGGACAGGTCCCACCACCCCCCAGAAACGGTCCCAGTGACCCAGGAATCTACATCCCTTCCTCCTGCACCATCTCTCCAGCCACACGTTCATCTGCTCTAGCCTTCTGCTCCGGTACTCACTAGAGATACAGTCAGTAGAGATACAATCAGTAGAGATATAGTCAGTAACACAGTGTGTTGGGGGAGAGGGGTTACTGAGTGACAGGGTGAGGCAGCTGGATTAACATCAGTAGAGATACAGTCAGTAACACAGGGTGCTGGGGGGTGAGGGGCTACTGAGTGACAGTGTGAGGGAGCTGGATTAACATCAGCAGAAATGCACTCTAACACAGGGCGCTGGGGGAGAGGGGATACTGAGTGACCACGTGAGGGAGCTGGATTAACATCAGTGGAGATACAGTCAGTAACACAGGGTGCTGGGGGAGAGGGGTTACTGAGTGACAGTGTGAGGGAGCTGGATTAACATCAGTAGAGATACAGTCAGTAACACAGGGCGCTGGGGGAGAGGGGTTACTGAGTGACAGTGTGAGGGAGCTGGATTAAATTCAGTAGAGATACAGTCAGTAAACAGGGTGCTGGGGGGAGAGGGGTTACTGAGTGACAGTGTGAGGGAGCTGGATTAACATCAGTAGAGATACGTTCAGTAACACAGGGTGATGTGGAGAGAGGGGTTACTGAGTGATAGTGTGAGGGAGCTGGATTAACATCAGTAGAGATGCAGTCAGTTAGACAGGGTGCTGTTGGGGTGAGTGGTTACTGAGTGACAGTGTAGGGGAGATGGATTAACATCAGTAGAGATGCAGTCAGTAACACAGGGCATTGTGGGGTGAGGTGTTACTGAGTGACAGTGTGAGGGAGCTGGATTAACATCAGTAGAGATACAGTCAGTAACACAGGGCACTGGGGGGAGAGGGGTTACTGAGTTACAGTGTGAGGGAGCTGGATTAACATCAGTAGAGGTACAGTCAGTAACAGAGGGTGCTGGGGGGGTAGAGGGGTTACTGATTGACAGTGTGAGGGAGCTGGATTAACATCAGTAGAGATACAACCAGTAACACAGGGCGCTGGGAGGAGAGGGGTTACTGAGTGACAGTGTGAGGGAGCTGGATTGACATTAGTAGAGATACAGACAGTAACACAGGGAGCTGGGGGAGAGGGGTTACTGAGTGACTGTGTGAGGGAGCTGGATTAACATCAGTAGAGATACAGACAGTAACACAGGGAGCTGGGGGAGAGGGGTTACTGAGTGACCACGTGAGGGAGCTGGATTAACATCATTAGAGATACAGTCATTAAACAGGGTGCTGGGGGGAGAGGGGTTACTGAGTGACAGTGTGAGGGAGCTGGATTGACATCAGTAGAGATACAGACAGTAACACAGGGCGCTGGGGGAGAGGGGTTACTGAGTGACCACGTGAGGGAGCTGGATTAACATCAGTAGAGATACAGTCAGTAACACAGGGCGCTGGGGGAGAGGGGTTACTGAGTGATAGTGTGAGGGAGCTGGATTAACATCAGTAGAGATACAGTCAGTAACACAGGGTGCTGGGGGGAGAGGGGTTACTGAGTGACAGTGTGAGGGAGCTGGATTAACATCAATAGAGATACATTCAGTAACACAGGGTGCTGGGGGGAGAGGGGTTACTGAGTGACAGTGTGAGGGAGCTGGATTAACATCAGTAGAGATACAGTCAGTAACACAGGGCCCTGGGGGGAGAGGGGTTACTGACTGACAGTGTGAGGGAGCTGGATTAACATCAGTAGAGATACAGTCAGTAACACAGGGCGCTGGGGGAGAGGGGTTACTGAGTGATAGTGTGAGGGAGCTGGATTAACATCAGTAGAGATACAGTCAGTAACACAGGGTGCTGGGGGGAGAGGGGTTACTGAGTGACAGTGTGAGGGAGCTGGATTAACATCAGTAGAGATACAGTCAGTAACACAGGGCGCTGGGGGGAGAGGGGTTACTGAGTGACAGTGTGAGGGACCTGGATTAACATCAGTAGAGATACAGTCAGTAACACAAGACGCTGGGGGGAGAGGGGTTACTGAGTGACAGTGTGAGGGAGCTGGATTAACATCAGTAGAGATACAGTCAGTAACACAGGGCGCTGGGGGGAGAGGTGTTACTGAGTGACACTGAGGGAGCCGGATTGACATCAGCACAGTTACAATAACAAGAATCCGTGAGGGATGATGTCAGGTGGTGACACTGTCACATTCCCAAACTCTCAACCTCCCCCACCCACCCACCCCCCCCCAGCCCCCACCAACCATCTCAGTTTCCGATCAGTATTTAGAAGCAGACAGAAATAGACACTGAATGTGGCTTTAACTCAGCGCCCGACAGAAACTTGCAGTATGCACGTTTACCTGTACAACTCCCGGATAGCACTGAGCGGCTGCCTGTGGGTACACCGGCAACGTGTACGGGTGCAGTAGCATGGGTGGTGAAGACAGCATGGCGCATAGTAATCGGGCACAACAGCAGGCAACCCAGATAGTAGAGGGAAAGGGGAGGAAGGGGCAGAGAGAGAGAGAGAGAGAGAAAGTAGAGACGGAGTAAGAGAGAGGGAGAAGGGTTGGGGGGGGGGGAGAGAGAGTGCCAAGAGAGAGACAGAGAAAGGGAGAGAGGGGTCAAGACAGAGGGAGAGAAAGCGAGAGGGAGGGATAGGGACGGAGAGACACACAGAGAAAGAGAGAGAGAGAGAGAGAGAGAGGGATAGAGACACAATGATAGATAAGAGGGGGAGAAGACGAGTGGGCAGGAGTGCCGGAGAAAGTGGAAAGCCAAACCTGGACAAAGATAACGGGCTGAGGGGGAAAAGCAGGGTGAGGGAATCGGGGAGGGAGGGAGGGAAATGAAGTGACAGCAGCGGCGGGGACAAATAGAGGTCGAGAAGGATAGGGGGGGGGCGAGATAGAGGGAACGGGGCAGAGAGAAGCAGGTCGAGGCAATCAGACAGGGAGAGTGTGAGGAGAGAGAGACAGAGAGAGCGGAGCGGAGCGGAAAAGGGTTGAGAGGAGAATTAAAGGGCAGTATAAAGGGTGGGGGTGGGGGGGGGGGTGGGGGGGTGGCGGACAGGGAAAGGGGGAGAAAGAGAGGGAGGGAAGGGGATTAAAAGTAAAGATTAATCCGGTGGACTCTAGGAGAGAGTCGAGGCAGAGGGATCGCAGTGAAGAACTCCAGGTCTCGGAAGGCAGGAGTGACGACTGTGGGACGGAGGGAGGTCCGAGTGGGTGGGGAGGGGTCTGTGCAGGGGGCTGTGAGTGACAGGAGGAGGTGGGGAGGGCAGAGTGGGTAGACGGGCTGGTGGGGGGTGGGGGGGGGGGGGGGGGAGGGAGGGGTGTGAAGAGGAAAGCATGCCTATGGGCTAAAGCAGACTGACTGAAATGCAGAGCATGTCCGGAGGGAGGGCTTTACTGGGAGACACCTGTCACCTGTCAGTCAGTCCAAGTCCAGCGACAGGCAGAGAGGGACAGAGAGAGAGAGAGAGAGAGAGGGACAGAGAGAGAGAGAGACAGAGAGAGAGAGGGACAGAGAGAGAGAGAGAGAGAGAGACAGAGAGACAGAGAGAGAGACAGAGAGACAGAGACAGAGAGTGAGAGACAGAGAGACTCAGAGAGAGCGAGACTTACAGAGAGTTAGAGAGTCAGAGACAGAGAGAGACAGAGAGAGAGAGAGAGAGGGACAGAGAGTGAGAGTGGGGGACAGAGTGAGAGAGAAAAACAGTCAGAGAGAACGAGAGTTAGAGAGAGCGTCAGAGAGAGAGACAGAGAGAGAAACAGAGAGAGAGACAGAGAGAGCGTCAGAGAGACAGAGAGAGAGACAGAGACAGAGACAGAGAGAGAGAGAGACAGAGAGAGAGAGAGAGACAGAGAGAGAGACAGAGAGAGACAGAAAGAGAGACAGAGAGAGAGACAGAGAGAGAGACAGAGAGAGAGACAGAGAGAGAGAGACAGAGAGACTCAGAGAGAGCGAGACTTAGAGAGAGTTAGAGTCAGAGACAGAGGGAGACAGAGAGAGAGAGAGACAGAGAGTGAGAGAGAAAAACAGTCAGAGAGCGAGAGTTAGAGAGAGAGTCAGAGACAGACACAGAGAGAGACAGAGAGACAGAGAGAGAGAGAGAGAGAGAGACAGAGAGACTCAGAGACCGAGACTTACAGAGAGTTAGAGAGTCAGAGACAGAGGGAGACAGAGAGTGAGAGAGAGAGGGACAGAGAGTGAGAGTGGGGGACAGAGAGAGAGAAAAACAGTCAGAGAGAACGAGAGTTAGAGAGAACGTCAGAGAGAGAGACAGAGAGAGAGATAGAGAGAGAGACAGAGAGAGAGACAGAGAGAGAGACAGAGAGACTCAGAGAGAGCGAGACTTAGAGAGAGTTAGAGAGTCAGAGACAGAGAGAGAGAGGAACAGAAAGTGAGAGAGAGAGAGACAGAAAATGAGATAGAGACAGAGTGAGAGAGAGTTAGAGAGAGCGAGTTAGAGAGAGAGAGTTAGAGACAGAGGGAGACAGGGAGAGGGACAGAGAGGGAGAGAAAGAGACCCCCCCGCGCTCTCTCTCTGCTCCTCTGTAATTGTCTTTGCCCCCCCCCCACTCTCTCTCTCTGCTCCTCTGTAATTCTCTTGGCCCTACCGCACTCTCTCTGCACCTCTGTAATTCTCCTGGCCACCCACCCCCCGCTCTCTCTCTCTCTCTGTTCCTCTGTAATTCTCTTTGCCCCCCGCTCTCTCTCTCTCTGTAATTCTCTCTGCCCCCCCGGCAGTCTCTCTGCTTCTCTGTAATTCTCTTTGCCCCCCTCCGTTCTCTCTCTCTCTCTGCTCCTCTGTAATTCTCTTTACCCCCTCTCTCTCTCCCTCTCTGCTCCTGTGTAATTCTCTTTGACCCCCCCGCTCTCTCTCTCTGCTCCTCTGTAATTCTCTTTACCCCCTCTCTCTCTCCCTCTCTGCTCCTCTGTAATTCTCTTTACCCCCTCTCTCTCTCCCTCTCTGCTCCTCTGTAATTCTCTTTACCCCCTCTCTCTCTCCCTCTCTGCTCCTCTGTAATTCTCTTTGACCCCCCGCTCTCTCTCTCTGCTCCTCTGTAATTCTCTTTACCCCCTCTCTCTCTCCCTCTCTGCTCCTGTGTAATTCTCTTTGACCCCCCGCTCTCTCTCTCTGCTCCTCTGTAATTCTCTTTGACCCCCCGCTCTCTCTCTCTGCTCCTCTGTATTTCTCTTTACCCCCTCTCTCTCTCCCTCTCTGCTCCTCTGTAATTCTCTTTGACCCCCCGCTCTCTCTCTCTGCTCCTCTGTAATTCTCTTTACCCCCTCTCTCTCTCCCTCTCTGCTCCTCTGTAATTCTCTTTACCCCCTCTCTCTCTCCCTCTCTGCTCCTGTGTAATTCTCTTTGACCCCCCGCTCTCTCTCTCTGCTCCTCTGTAATTCTCTTTACCCCCTCTCTCTCTCCCTCTCTGCTCCTGTGTAATTCTCTTTGACCCCCCGCTCTCTCTCTCTGCTCCTCTGTAATTCTCTTTACCCCCTCTCTCTCTCCCTCTCTGCTCCTGTGTAATTCTCTTTGACCCCCCGCTCTCTCTCTCTGCTCCTCTGTAATTCTCTTTACCCCTCAGCTCTCTCGCTCTGCTCCTCTGTAATTCTCTTTGCCCCCCCTCCCCCGCTCTCTCTCTCTCTCTCTGTTCCTCTGTTATTTTCTTGGCCCTCCTGCTCTCTCTCTCACTGTACCTCTGTAATTCTCCTTGCCCCAACCCCTCCCCCCGCGCTCTCTCTGCTCCTCTATAATTCTCTTTGTCCCCCCGCTCTCTCTCTCTGCTCCTCTGTATGTCTCTCTGCCCCCTGCACTCCCTCTGCTCCTCTATAATTCTCTTTGCCCCCCCCCCCACCCACTGACTCTCTCAGCTCCTCTGTAATTCACTTTGACCCCCTCCCTCTCTCTCTCTGCTGCTCTGTAATTCTCTTTGACCCCGCTCACTCTCTCTCTGCTCCTCTGTAATTCTCTTTAACCCCGCTCACTCTCTCTCCTGCTCCTCTGTAATTTTCTTTGACCCCGCTCTCTCTCAGTAATACTTTTTGATCCTGGTCTCTCTCTCTCTGCTCCTATGTAATTCTCTTTACCTCCCGCTCTCTCTCTGTAATATTCTTTGCCCCCTGCTCTCTCTCTCTCTGCTCCTCTGTAATTCTCTCTGCCCTCCGCACTCTCTCTGCTTCTCTGTAATTCTCTTTACCCCTTGGCTCTCTCTCTCTGCTCCTCTGTAATTCTCTTTACCCCTCGGCTCTCTCTCTCTGCTCCTCTGTATTTCTCTCTGCCCCCTGCACTCTCTCTGCTCCTCTGTAATTCTCTTTGCCCCCCCGCTCTCTCTCTCTGGTCCTCTGTAATTTTCTTTGCCCCTCGCTCTTTCTCTCTCTCTCTGCTCCTCTGTATTTCTCTCTGCACCCCGCACTCTCTCTGCTTCTCTGTAATACTCTTTGCCCCCCCCACTGTTTCTCTCAGCTCCTCTGTAATTCTCTTTGACCCCCCGCTCTCTCTCTCTCTGCTCCTCTGTAATTCTCTTTACCCCTCTCTCTCTCTGCTCCTCTGTAATTCTCTTTGACCCCCCGCTCTCTCTCTCTGCTCCTCTGTAATTCTCTTTGACCCCCCGCTCTCTCTCTCTCTGCTCCTCTGTAATTCTCTTTACCCCTCTCTCTCTCTCTCTGCTCCTGTGTAATTCTGCATGCCCCCCCGCTCTCTCTCTCTGCTCCTCTGTAATTCTCTTTGACCCCCCGCTCTCTCTCTCTGCTCCTCTGTAATTCTCTTTACCCCCCACTCTCTCTCTCTGCTCCTCTGTAATTCTCTTTACCCCTCAGTTCTCTCTCTCTCTGCTCCTCTGTAATTCTCTTTACCCCTCAGCTCTCTCTCTCTGCTCCTCTGTATTTCTCTTTACTCCTCGCTATCTCTCCCTGCTCCTCTATAATTTTCTTTGCCTCCCGCTCTCTCTAATCCTCTGTAATTCTCTTTACCCCTCGGCTCTCTCTCTCTGCTCCTCTGTAATTCTCTTTGCCCCCCCCTCCCCCCCGCTCTCTCTCTCTGCTCCTCTGTTATTTTCTTGGCCCACCCACTCTCTCTCTCTCACTGTACCTCTGTAATTCTCCTTGCCCCAACCACCCCCCCCACCCCGTGCTCTCTCTCTGCTCCTCTGTAATTCTCTTTGACACCCCACTCTCTCTCTCTCTGCTCTACTGTAATTCTCTTTGACACCCCCCCGCTCTCCCTCACTGCTCCTCTGTAATTCTCTTTGACCCCCCCTCTCTCTCTCTCTCTGCTCTACTGTAATTCTCTTTACCCCACCTGCTCTCTCTCTCTGACTCCCTGCTCCTCTGTAATTCTCTCTGACCCCACTCTCTCTCTCTGCTCCTCTGTAATTCTCTTTGACCCCCCCTCTCTCTCTCTCTCTGCTCTACTGTAATTCTCTTTACCCCACCTGCTCTCTCTCTCTGTCTCCCTGCTCCTCTGTAATTCTCTTTACCCCTCGGTCCTCTCTCTCTGCTCCTCTGTAATTCTCTTTGCCCCCCACCCCCACTCTCCATCTCTGCTGCTCTGTAACTATCTTTGCCCCCATGCTCTCTCTCCCTCTGCTCCTCTGTAATTCTCTTTGCCCCCCACCCCCACTCTCCATCTCTGCTGCTCTGTAACTATCTTTGCCCCCATGCTCTCTCTCCCTCTGCTCCTCTGTAATTCTCTTTTCCTCCCCACTCTCTCTCTGTAATACTCTTTGACCCCAGTCTCTCTCTCTCTCTCTCTCTCTGCTGCTCTGTATTTCTCTCTGCCCCCCCACCCACTGACTCTCTCAGCTCCTCTGTAATTCTCTTTGACACCCCGCTCTCCCTCTCTCTCGCTCTGCTGCTCTGCAATTCTCTTTGACCCCCCGCTCTCCCTCTCTCTCTGCTGCTCTGTAATTCTCTTTACCCCACCCCCCTCTCTCTGCTGCTCTGTAATTCTCTTTACCCCCCACTCTTTCTCTCTGTAATACTCTTTGCTCCCCGCTCTCTCTCTCTCTCTCTGCTCCTCTATAATTCACTTTACCCTTCGGCTCTCTCTCTCTGCTCCTCTGTAATTCTCCTTGCCCTCTGTGCTCTCTCTCTGCTCCTCTGTAATTCTCCTTGCCCTCTGTGCTCTCCCTCTGCTCCTCTGTAATTCTCCTTGCCCCCCCCCGCTCTCTCTCTCTGCTCCTCTGTAATTTTCTTTGCCCCCACGTTCTTTCTCTCTCTGCTCCTCTGTAATTTTCTTTGCCCCCACGTTCTTTCTCTCTCTGCTCCTCTGTAATTCTCTTTGCCCCCCGCTCTCTCTCTGTAATACTCTTTGACCCCCCGCTCTCTCTCTCTCTGCTCCTCTGTAATTCTCCTTGCCCCCCCCCCCCCCGCTCTCTCTCTCTGCTCCTCTGTAATTTTCTTTGCCCCCACGTTCTCTCTCTCTCTGCTCCTCTGTAATTCTCTTTGCCCCCCGCTCTCTCTCTGTAATACTCTTTGACCCCCCGCTCTCTCTCTCTCTGCTCCTCTGTAATTCTCCTTGCCCAAACCCCTACTGCTCTTCATCTCTGCTGCTCTGTAACTTTCTTTGTCCCCCCGCTCTCTCTTGCTCTGCTCCTCTGTAATTCTCTTTACCCCTTGGCTCGCTCTCTCTACTCCTCTGTAATTCTCTTGGCCCTCCCGCTCTCTCCTGCCCCTCTGTAATTCTCCCTGCCCCCTGCTCTCTCTCTCTCTGCTCCTCTGTAATTCTGTTTGCCCCCAGCTCTCTCTGTAATACTCTTTGCCCCCACTCTCTCCCTGTCTCTCTGCTCCTCTGCAATACTCTTTGCCCCCCCGCCAACTGTCTCTCTCTCAGCTCCTCTGTAATTCTCTTTACCCCCCCCCCCCCCGCTCTCTCTCTGCTCCTCTGTAATTCTTTTTGCCCCTCGCTCTCTCTGCAATACTCTTTGCCCCCACTCTCTCTCTCTGTCTCTCTGCCTCTCTGTAATACTCTTTGCCCCCACCCCCCCATCACCACTGTCTCTCTCAGCTCCTCTGTAATTCTCTTTGAACTCCTGCTCTCTCTCTCTTTCTGCTCCTCTGGAATTCAGTTTACCCCCCTCTCTCTCCCCCTCTGCTCCTCTGTAATTCTCTTCGACGCCCCCGCTCTCTCACTCTGCTCCTTAATTTTCCTTGCCCCCATGCTCTCTCACTCTGCTCCTCTGTAATTGTCTTTGCCCCCCGCTCTCTCTCTCTCTGCTCCTCTATAATTGTCTTTGCCCCCCGCTCTCTCTCTCTCTGCTCCTCTGTAATTTTCTTTACCCCTCGGCTCTCTCTCTCTGCTCCTCTGTAATTCTCTTTGCACCCCCTGCTCTCTCTCTCTGCTCCTCTGTAATGCGCTTTGCTCCCCACTCTCTCTCTGCTCCTCTGTAATTCTCTTTGACCCCCCGCTCTCTCTCTCTGCTCCTCTAATTTTCCTTGCCCCAATGCTCTCTCTCTCTGCTCCTCTGTAATTGGCTTTGCCCCCACTATCTCTCTCTGCTCCTCTGTATTTCTCTTTACCCCCAATATTTCTCTCTCTGCTCCTCTGTGATTCTCTTTACCACCCAACTCTCTCGCTCTGCACCTCTGTAATTCTCCTTGCCCCCACTCTCTCTCATTGTAATTCTCTTTACCCCCCGCTCTCTTTCCCTCTCCTCCTCTGTATATCTCTCTGCCCCCCGCACTCTCTCTGCTCCTCTGTAATTCTCTTTGAGCCCCCGCTCTCTCTCTCTCTCTGCCCCTCTGTAATTCTCTTTGCACTTCCTCTCTGTCTCTCTGTCTGTAATTCTTTTTACCCCCGGCTCTCTCTCTCTGCTCCTCTGTAATTCTCTTTGCCCCCTGCTCTCTCTCTCTGTAATTCTCTTTGCCCCCTGCTCTCTCCCCCTCTGCTGCTCTGTAATTCTCTTTGACCCCCCGCTCTCTCTCACTCCTCTATAATTCTCTTTACCCCTTGGCTCTCTCTCTCTACTCCTCTGTAATTCTCTTGGCCCTCCCGCTCTCTCTCCTGCCCCTCTGTAATTCTCTTGGCCCTCCCGCACTCTCTCTCTCTACTCCTCTGTAATTCTCTTGGCCCTCCCGCTCTCTCTCTCTGCTCCTCTGTAATTCTCTTGGCCCTCCCGCTCTCTTTCTCTGCTCCTCTGTAATTCTCTTTGCCCCCCTGCTCTCTCTCTCTGCTCCTCTGTAATTCTCTTTGAACCCCTCTCTCTCTCTCTCTGCTCCTCTGTAATTCTCTTTACCCCCGCTCGCTCTTTCTCTGCTCCTCTGTAATTCTCTTTGCTCCCCTGCTCTCTCTCAGCTCCTCTGTTATTCTCTTTACCCCTGCTCTCTCTCTCTCTCTGCTCCTCTGTAATTCTCTTTGCCCCCCACTCTCTCTCTGTAATATTCTTTGCCCCTCCCCCCCACTGTCTCTCTCAGCTCAGCTGTAATTCTCTTTGAACCCCTGCTCTGTCTCTCTGTGCTCCTCTGTAATTCCCGT